>JAPWDM010000093.1:0-266588 GCA_035578155.1 Brachynemurus nebulosus | reverse complement strand
TAATAATAATAATAATAATAATAATAATAATAATAATAATAATAATAAATACTTACGGAGCCCCCAACACCTTTGGCTCAGCCGACTTTGTGTTTCCTCAGAGCATCCTTTGGGGACATGAGCATTGTCAGATTAACACCATACTGACAGAAGAACAAAAGGGATGTCGAAAGAGGTCACAAGGCTGCAAAGAGCAGCTTCTGATTGACTCCGTAGTACTGGAACAAGCGAAAGGGAGAAAACGTAACCTGTACACAGCGTTTATTGATTATAAAAAGGCATTTGATTGGGTCCCGCACTCCTGGTTACGGAGAGTATTGGAGCTGTACAAAATACACCCAAGTATCGTGAACTTCCTTGGAACGATCATGTCCGACTGGCGAACGACCTTACATTTAAGTATTGGTAATGAAAAAACAACAAGCGACCTTATTCAAGTAAGACGCGGCATATTCCAAGGCGACTCATTGAGTCCATTATGGTTTTGTCTCGCAATGAATCCACTTTCTCGCCTGTTAAATGAAACCAAATACGGTTACAATGTAGGTACGCAAACGAATTCGCGCCATACCATTTCACATCTAATGTACATGGATGATATTAAGATCTATGCAGCTCCTAAACATCAATTACAGCAGCTGCTGGGACTTTCCAACGAGGTTTCGCGAGACCTCTGTATGGAGTTCGGAATCGATAAATGTCGAACACAATGTCGTTCTGGAGGAAAACGAGATGCGGTCGTATTCGAACTCGAACCAGAGTCTGTTATGCAGCCCATGGACGAGGGAGAGTCGTACCGGTATCTCGGATTCAATCAGGATGAACGTATAGATCACAGCGCTGTAAAACAACACCTGATGCAGCAATACCTAACGCGTGTACGGAGATTACTGAACACCCACCTTGATGGAAACAAAACCATCAAAGCAATTAACACCTACGCAGTTCCGGTACTAACATACTCATTTGGGGTAATCAAATGGACGCCTACGGACTTGACAAACATCGAGATCAAGACCCGCGTCCTTATGACCAAATACAGAATTCATCATCCCAAAGCAGCGATAGAACGATTGACGTTGCCAAGAGCCGCAGGGGGTCGAGGTCTTATAGACATAAGGAACACGCATAATAAACAGGTTCATAACTTGCGAGAATACTTTTACACCAAAACACACACATCACACTTACACAATGCAATAATTCAAGCCGACAAGGCATACACACCATTAAACCTCTCACACACAGAAATGCCAGATAGTTTTTGCCGTTTGGTCACGAAGGAGGACAAAATTCAGCAATGGATTCGGAAGCCTTTACATGGGAGACATCCACATGAACTTAATCAGAGTAACGTCGACAAAGCAGCGTCGCACGCCTGGTTGAGTCAAGGAAGTCTTTTCCCGGAGACTGAAGGATTCATGCTAGCTATACAAGATCAAGTAATTCATACAAAGAATTACTCAAAATACATACTTCGTGACTCGTCAATAACATCTGACTCATGCCGGAGATGCCATTTCAAACCTGAAACGATCCAACACATCACAGCTGCCTGTACTCAGCTCGCTCAGTCCGAATACAAACACCGTCACGACCAGGTTGGCAAAATCATATACCAGAAACTAGCTGTTAAGCACCACCTTATAACCGATAAAACACCTTACTACAAGCTCACACCAAAAGTAGTAGCGGAGAATGACTCCTGTAGACTTTACTGGGATCGGTCGATTATTACAGATAAGACCATAAATCATAATCGACCAGATATCACCTTCGTAATGAAAAACACTAAGACAACCTATCTGATCGATGTTGCGGTTCCAAATACACACAACTTACAAAAAACACACGCAGTTAAATTGGATAAATACACTGACCTCGCAGCCGAAATAAAACAACAATGGCGAATGGAACATGTCCACATCGTTCCAATAGTGCTCAGTGCCACCGGGGTCATTCCACACACACTACATAATAGTTTGAGCCTCTTGGGTCTCCAAAAATACACATATGTCACTATGCAAAAGGCAGTGATCATAAACACGTGTCGTATAGTACGGAAGTTCCTCAGTAATACGAATCCGACTGCGATATATGAAAGCACAAGACCTGCTTCTACTCCATCTGAGCCATCTACAGTGAGCGAACAATACACTGACACTCATCTTACAGACACACAATACACATACATAAACACACAATACACTAACACTGAAAGACAAACACTTAACACACATACAGATCCAGATTCGTCTGATGGAGAGGGGGGATCGAACAACTGCCGCACTGTCACTGTTACCGCTCTGGTGCGCAATCCTCCCCAATTCAATAACACACAAGGTCCGTCAACCTCTGTACCATCTAAACGCGCAGTTCCAGGAACACCCGATCTTAATGAGCAATTTGATGAACCAGAAAACATCTACACCAAGAAACGTAAAATAGAAAGACACATCCACACACATACACAAACACACACACAAACACAAACAGTCCTTTCCCTTCTCTCTGTCCCTACTCCTACCTACCATCTGAGGACACGAAAACGAACTAGGCTTTCACAGCCCTCTGTTATTGAGCCAACATCTACGCTCCCACAAAAGTCTCGCCGTACGACCCAGTGTACACCAAAATAGACGAATAACACCTCGTTTAAAGTAGCAATAACAACAATATAGGGAGTGATGTGACAAACCCGTCCGTAAATGTACTACGGTACTTTTGGTTTGGCACATTACCCTTCCACAGAGCCTAATACCTTGCATAATGCCGGTATAGGTGAATGTTACCCAGTACTGTCCTACTGAGTAGTGAGCGCCAGGTTGGCGTAAAAGTCTATAATAATAATAATAATAATAAACCCTCAGGGGCTTTTTGTAACACCTGGTTGCTTAGGTGGTCGGTTGCTACAACAACACGGGAAGTAGCGCTCCCGGGGTTCCCGAGCTAAGACCAGGTACTTTCTGGTACCTGGTGCGTGGAGTCAACCAGCGCTAAATGGTGGTCTCTGTTAACGGGCTAACTACCCCTAACAGGTTTTCTACTAGTTCCAGACGGTAAAAGAACTAGGAAGGCTGGTCGTGCTGCGGGTCTCTCGGGTGGGCCCGCTAATAAAGGCGGAACCAGTCAAAATTCATCTTCTCGTCTCGTGCGCCTACATATATGAGACGACTAAAGAGACTGACTTGGACTGGATTCCCATCAGCCAGTTTAGATGGTACTGCAAACAACAGCTTGGCAAAGTGCCATCTCATACCATTATAACATCTGTTGATAAAGAGGAAGTCGAACTTGCTTTCAAAGGCAAGAAGAACTATTCGGCTCCGGGCATTGATGGAATAACGAATTTTTGGTGGAAGAAGCTCACTAGTACCCACCACCACCTTGCCCGTATATTTTCAAATTGGTTATTTAACTGTGAGCCAATACCATCGTGGCTCGCTGAGGGAAGAACGGTCCTAATACCGAAAAAAGGAGACCTATCACAACCACAGAACTACAGACCGATAACGTGCCTGAACACTGTGTATAAAGCGTTCACTTCCATTCTATACGAACGCATCTTGAAGGCGATTGAACCAGTGTGGAGTTCGATCTATGAACAACGAGGTTCAAAAAGAGGAATGTCGGGTTGCAAAGACAACTTGCTGGTCGACAGATGTATCTGTCAGGACGCTAGACAGCACAAACGCAACCTGAGCATGGCCTGGGTGGACTATCGAAAAGCATTTGACACAACGTCGCATGAGCTCATTATCTATTTGCTCCATTGTCTGCGAGTCCACCCCGACATTATTAAATGTATTGAACACCTGTTGCCGCTCTGGAAAACAAGGTTCACAATAACATCCGGTGAACACGTTGTGTCGACGGAGTTGGTGACATACAAACGAGGCGTGTACCAAGGAGACAGCCTCAGTCCACTTTTGTTTTGCATCTCGTTGTTGCCCCTGTCAATCAGTCTGAGAGAGGAACCCGGCTACTTGTGTGGCCCGGTAGGAAATCGCGAGCATAAAGTCACACATTTATTTTATATGGATGACTTAAAACTGTATGCCTCGTCGGAGAGTGATCTCAACTGCGCTCTAAAATTAACACACAAATACACGCACGCGATCGGTATGGAGTTCGGACTGGACAAATGCGCGGTGGTGCACTGTAAGCATGGTGTAGTTCCGAATTTTGATTCACACGCCCAATTAGTGGATGGAAGCATCATAGAACATCTTGATGAAGGAGCGACCTATACGTACCTTGGTGTTGGCGAAAGTCACATCCAGGACGTGAAGAACATGAAGGCCGCCTTAAGTAATAGATATAAGCGCCTTCTCCGACAAATTTGGAGTTCTGAATTGTCGGCGAAGAATAAGACCAACGCTACAAATATGTTAGCCATACCCATCCTTTTATATACTTTTGGCTCAATTAAGTGGAATGTGAATGAATTGGAGGAACTAGACCGAGACACGCGAAAAATAATGAACATCAATCGTAGTTTGCACCCACGCGCATCGACACAACGACTTTACCTCCCACGAGACCTAGGGGGTAGGGGGCTCCTGTCAGTCGAACGTTTGCATGACCGTATAGTCTTAGGTACAGCTTGTCGTGTACTTAACAGTTCAGACCCGCTATTGCAACTCGTCAGGGATCACGAGCTTGCTGGCGTAGGCGCATTTTTATTCACAGCAGCGCAACGTGCTGCCAATATCTTGGGCTTAGCCTTCGATCCGCGTAATCGCGACGGTGATGATAACATTCTTTCACTATCACAGTCGCGCCAAAAGTCGGCAATCAAGAGAGCCGAGCAACAACATCTGCTCAATAAACATCGCGACAAAGTTCACCAGGGTATGTTCTACCGTCATCTTGACAACCTTGGCCTTTCGAGCGAACTCACTTGGGCTTTCTTGAGAGCTAATGGACTTAAATCGGAAACGGAGGGCTTTATCATGGCAGCTCAAGATGGAGTGTGGAACACTTTAACACACCAAAAATATGCGATGGGTAATAAAGGGGTTTCGAGTACCTCGTGTCGGGCATGCAAAGCATACCCGGAAACCTTAATGCACCTGACTTCAGGTTGTTCTTATTATGCTAAATCCACCTATATCCATCGCCATAATGCAGCGTTGCGTGTGCTCTACTTTTATCTTCGTCATCATTACGAAGTTGACAAAACACCAGTCTTGCCCTACGATCCTGCGGAAGTAGAATCCTTTGTTGCCAACCAAAAGTGCAAGATCTTTTGGAATATGCCGGTTGCAACTACCAGGCAATTGAACGCCAATAAGCCTGATGTTGTGCTTCAAGATTTAACATCTCAGACTATGTATGTTATCGAGTTCTCTGCTCCAGCGGAAACTAACATAGTCGAAAAGGAGGAGCAAAAAAGGATTAAATATCAAGATCTAATACACGAGCTGCGACAACTGTACCCGGGCTATACGGTCCACTTGGTCGTACTTATAATCGGATGTCTGGGGGGTATGCATAACTCCTTTGTGCGCAATCTTAACATCATTCCGGCTTGTAGATCTCACGCCAACATGTTAGCGGCGTCAATGCAAAAAGCAGTTATTATCGGGACGCTCCGCACGCTTCGGTCGCACGAAACGACTTTTTCCGGGAGTTCATGAACACCTTTGAACCCCATGCCCCGTTTAGAGCGGGTCCTCGAACATCCATTGGACCTGCCCTCGAATCTCCCACTGCCATGGTTTTGCAGCGAGGTTCGGGGATTTATTAGGTAGGGAAGACCAGGAAGGGGATGCTGTATGACGGACATTACGTACCTGACCTAGAAGTACCTGACCTGGTACGCTGCACGGACACTTTTTCCTCCGCCTGGGGGTTTTTGAAGTGCAGTCGCGATATTTACGTTAAATAATAATAATAATAATAATAATAATAATAATAATAATAATAATAATAATAATAATAATACTTTATTTCATATGACTGTTTGTGTACAGTGTGAAATGAGTCAGATATATGATAATACAATTGACGATTATTTCAGTATGAAATATATCAGATGTCAATACAATAGGCCAATAACAATCATTAAAAGCTTTGAAAATATTCTTCAGTACTATAAAAATTTTTATTTGTCAAATATTCTTTTAATTTTCGCTTAAATTGTATTAAATCTAATGTTTTTATATCAACTGGCAATTTATTATAAATTTTTATACATTGATTGAAAGCATTTTGGAAAATTATATTAGACGTTGTTTGAAGTTATATTCTTTATTATGCCTTGTGTAATAATTATGATTAAATTTATTTTCTTCAAACAAAGAACTATGTTGTCGAATAAACATTGAACACTGGAAGATGTAAAGATCAGTTAACGTTAGAATTTTACATTTCTTAAAAAGAGGCCTGCAAGAAGACCTAGCACTTGCATGACATACAGTTCGAATGCATCGTTTCTGTAATAGAAATAATTCACCTACGTTAACTGAATTTCCCCAGAATATGATGCCATAAGACAATCTTGACTGAACATAAGCGTAATAAATCTTTAGTACAATAAAGTGAGGTAGAAAATACAAATTCCTTATTAAATAAACATATTTAGACATGGATTGTACTAAATAGTTAATATGGTATTTCCAATTAAGATTTTTGTCCAAGTAAATACCTAGATATTTTACTTCAGATAATAACCTAATACTACCATGATCAGGAAGATTGATAATTTCATTGTTGGCACCATATTTCCCAAATTTAATGAGTTGAGTTTTATCAACATTTAGTTTCAAGCCATTGTTGTCAAACCATTTTTGTAATATATTAAGCGAACTATTAATTTTGTTAATTAATGTATCATTATTTACGTCTTCGTACACAACAGCGACGTCGTCGGCAAATAATATATTCTTATCGTTTAGAATTGAGCTAATATCATTAATATAAATTAAGAACAGGAGAGGACCTAAAATTGACCCTTGCGGGACACCACATCTTATATTCATTTTTTCTGACAAGACAGACTCATGATGTCCATTAATTACAGAAGTTAGTTTAATTTGTTGCGTTCTTCCCGTTAAATATGACTTGATTAGATCTAGTGTTACTCCTCTTATTCCATACTCGGACAATTTAATTATTAAGAGATCCAGGTGAACTGAATCAAAAGCTTTCGTTAGATCGAAAAGAGCTAACGTATTTAGATCTTTTTTATTCCAAGCATTTAAAATACTATTCAGTGTTTTAAATAATGCCAATATCGTTGAGGAGCCACTTCTAAAACCATGTTGATTGTTACTAACAAATTTAAATTTTGTTAGATAATCATTAATTCTGGTATACATAAGTTTTTCCAAAATTTTATCTATAGCTGATAAAAGGGATATGGGTCGAAAATTTTCTGGAAGGTTTTTATCTCCTTTCTTATGAATGGGTACAACAATAGCAAGCTTTAACAATTCCGGAAATTGTCCTTGTAAAAAGCATGTATTCATAATGTGGCAAATTGGAGCAGCTAAATTAATACAATGTATTTTAAATAATTCATTTGGGAAGCCATCCCATCCCACAGACTTAGTATTTTTTAAATTTAAACAGGTTGTAATAACCTCTTGCTCCAGACAAGGGTAAAAATATAAACTCTGACAGTTATTAATGTTATTAAATTTTACCTGAAGATTTGGCTGACTTAAATTTAACTTATCGGTAATGTTGATAAAAAACTCATTAAATTCATTTGCAGTGTCTTCAACATTGTTGTCATTATTGGTTTTATTCTCATTGAACGAAACATTATTTTTAAAACTATCAATAATTTTCCATGCTACTTTACTTTTGTCTGAAGAATATTCCAGCAAATTATTATAATAATTATTTTTAGCAGTTATAACTTCTTTAGCTAATTTTTTGCAAATGGTTTTATACTTTTCTATTAAATCATTATTTTTAATATTCATACCATTCAGATCTTTAATCAATAAATATAAATCTCTTTTATTTTGAGACAATTGTTTAATATTTGATGTTATCCATTTATTTTTATTATTTAATTTATTATTTACGCATACTTTTTTAATGGGGAAAGAAATATCAAAATAATGATTTAATGTTTCATAGAATAACGTAAACATATCGTTGACATTTGTACAATTAAACACGTCTTGCCATGTTTCATTACTAATTAAATAATCAAAAATAAAATGATTTGCACTATTGTATTCACGAATATTCCTAAAAATTTTATTACTACTGCTAAAATTATATTTAAAATCATACCTAATACTTAATGCATTATGGTCAGAAAATGAAACTTGAAAGTTATCAGATTTATAATTTTTGATATTTGTCAGTATGTTATCAATTAATGTTTCAGATACAGATGTTATCCTTGTCGCACTTGTTATACAACATGACAAACCAAATGAGCTAATTAAGTTACTAAATTTTTTCACTTTGTAGTCAGTGGCGTGCATCAAATTTAAATTAAAATCACCGCACACAAAAACTGGCATATTATATTTTAAACAGATAGTTAATATTTCCTCAAAAATACTCATAAATTGCTTAATATCACTTTCTGGGACTCTACAAATACTGACAATAAGAAATTTATTATCAGTTGACTTAACTGCACAACACTCTATATTTTTCTCGATACTAAGTTGGGATACTTCATCTAAACGTGAAACCGGAAATTTTTCATTGGTATAAATAGCTACACCTCCGTGAATAGAGTTCTTTCTACAAAAACTTGTAGCTAAGTTAAAACCCATTAATTTAAGATAAATAATTTCATCGTTATTAAGCCAATGTTCACAAATACACAGAAAGTTGAACGAAGAATAATTTGATAATAATTCCATTTCACTTGTTTTATGACGAATACCTTGGATATTTAGGAACATAATATTTAATTCTTGATTTGAGTATGCACAAATGGTATTAGACGAAGGATATAAGCGCCTTCTGCGACAAATTTGGAGTTCTGAATTGTCGGCGAAGAATAAGACCAGCGCTACAAATATGTTAGCCATACCCATCCTTTTATATACTTTTGGCTCAATTAAGTGGAATGTGAATGAATTGGAGGAACTAGACCGAGACACGTGAAAAATAATGAATATCAACCGAAGTTTGCACCCACGCGCATCGACACAACGACTTTACCTCCCACGAGACCAGGGGGGGAGGGGGCTCCTGTCAGTCGAACGTTTACATGATCGTATAGTCTTAGGTACAGCTTGTCGCGACGGTGATGATAACATTCTTTCACTATCACAGTCGCGCCAAAAGTCAGCAATCAAGAGAGCCGAGCAACAACATCTGCTCAATCAGCATCGCGACAAAGTTCACCAGGGTATGTTCTACCGTCACCTTGACAACCTTAGCCTTTCGAGCGAACTCACTTGGGCTTTCTTGAGAGCTAATGGACTTAAATCGGAAACGGAGGGCTTTATCACTGCAGCTCAAGATGGAGTGTAGAACACCTTAACACACCAAAAATATGTGATGGGTAATAAAGGGGTTTCGAGTACCTCGTGTCGGGCATGCAAAGCATACCCGGAAACCTTAATGCACCTGACCTCAGGTTGTTCTTATTATGCTAAATCCACCTATATCCATCGCCATAATGCAGCGTTGCGTGTACTCTACTTTTATCTTCGTCATCATTACGAAGTTGACAAAACACCAGTCTTGCCCTACGATCCTGCGGAAGTAGAATCCTTTGTTGCCAACCAAAAGTGCAAGATCTTTTGGAATATGCCGGTTGCAACTACCAGGCAATTGAACGCTAATAAGCCTGATGTTGTGCTCCAAGATTTAACATCTCAGACTATGTATGTTATCGAGTTCTCTGCTCCGGCGGGAACTAACATAGTCGAAAACGAGGAGCAAAAAAGGTTTAAATATCAAGATCTAATACATGAACTGCGACAACTGTACCCGGGCTATATTGTCCACTTGGTCGTACTTATAATCGGATATCTGGAGGGTGTGCATAACTCCTTTGTGCGCAATCTTAACATCATTCCGGCTTGTAGATCTCACGCCAACATGTTAGCGGCGTCAATGCAAAAAGCAGTTATTATCGGGACGCTCCGCACGCTTCGGTCGCACGAGACGACCTTTTCCGGGAGTTCATGAACACCTTTGAACCCCATGCCCCGTTTAGAGCGGGTCCTCGAACATCCATTGGACCTGCCCTCGAATCTCCCACTGTTATGGTTTTGCAGCGAGGTTCGGGGATTTATTAGGTAGGGAAGACCAGGAAGGGGATGCTGTATGACGGACATTACGTACCTGACCTAGAAGTACCTGACCTGGTACGCTGCACGGACACTTTTTCCTCCGCCTGGGGGTTTTTGAAGTGCAGTCGCGTTTTTCGTTAATCTTTCATACTAATAATAATAATAATAATAATGGTGGTGAGGGCACCTATAGCAGCTACCCTTGGCACTCGTGAGGGATATTTATCCCCCATTGGTGTCAATGAGGCTGAGGGGCCCAGGGGTAGTTTATGCGCAATACAGTAATCTTCGGATTCCATTAGCCTCTGACTATCCAAGATCGACACCGTTCCTTCTCGAGGTACCACCGTTTTCACGAAAGGTGTCGGATCGACAGTTCATTTTTTTAACCTATCTTTTTATTTCGTTTTTATTGTTTTTTGTTTTCGTTATTTTTATTTCTTTTTGTTTCAGGTTTTCTTTTATCTTTTGTTTCTTTTTTGTTTTTGATTTTGTTTTGTTTTCGTTTTTTTTTCAATGTTGTCCCAACTTCAAGTCATCTTCGGGACCCACACCAGCTCGTGTGTGGCTTAGCGGCGTGCCTGGAAAAAGGGATCCTGGTGACTGAGGGAAGCCGTTACTTGCGAGTACGGCGAAACAACACTTCACTTCGGCCCTGGCTTCAGGCATAGACCGTGGCTGCGGTTATGCACCGACCGCAGTAAATTCGAGCGCCCCGGGGTCGTGCGTGTCACTGGGGCAATGGGCTTGTCCCTAGGGCCCCTCATTCCCGTATCCCTGGCGTGGGAGTCCCACGTCCCTTATGAGGCTCCGTGGAGGGTGGGGAGCGGGGTGGGCGATTTTTTTTCTTACATTTTATGGAAAAACCAAATCTTTTAAATAAGGGCGAGTCCGGGCCCTCCAAACCGGACGCGAACCCGGCTCCACCACCGTCATCTGATGTGAGCTCTGGTAGCGAGACCCGTCCCGCTACCGCGTCCAGTGTACCCACACCGCAATCAAGCGGAGCAAGTACAGTGTCCAAAAGGGATAACCCTCCCCCCAAAAAAGGGAATCGTCGTGGGCGTCAAGTTCCAATTGACGCCCCAAGAGTGCAAGAGTCCTATATAAAGTACCTTGTTATTAAACTGTAGGAAGGCGATTTTAGCAAAATCAGCCCCTTCGTTCTAGCAAAATTAGTTAATAATGGTAGGGTAGAGCGGGGTTATTTGGGCAATGAAATTTGTAAGAGGTAATTTGAGCAACAATAAATATAAATATAAAAACTTATATATTACAAATAAAAATTTTAAAATAATTAATAGAATTAAAGATGGATAATTAATAGGATAGATTGGATGTCGAAAGTATATTTAGAGGTAACTATGAAATAAAAAAAGGCTTTTAAGTATAGTAATAAAGTATATTTATTAATAAATCAAATTAGTTTTATACATTATCAATAAAATGTATCTTATCATTACTAAATGGGACAAATTTAACGTGGAAGGTATATCTAAATATAGCTGTAAAATTAAAAATACCCCTGTCGCAGCATCTGCATAACATAGCGAATTTCCAAATTTTGGGGACTGGCGGATCTCATCTAAGAACTGTACCTATTTAAAATAGTTTAGCTTTCTAAGAGTAAAAGATTTATTAAAATCGGCTGGGTAATTAGTTTTGATATTTTTGGGACCCAAGAACCCGAACGGACTTTGTGCAGCATAGTTGTATCCATCTAAAATAATTTAGTTCTCTAACAGTGAAAAAATTTTCAAAATCGGTCGGTTAGTTTATTTTTTACAATAATGGGAACAGTAAACCCTGGCGGAAATCATACAACATAACCTTTATTCATCTAAAATAATTTTAGTAAAAAGTTTATCCTAACAGTAAAAAACGGGTCCTAGGGATCTCATATAACTTATGGTAGTCCGTAAGGTTCTTGTGGACATCATTTAATTACTTAATGAATTCAAATACTTTAACTTACTAACGGTGAAAAAATTTTCAAAATTTTCGACATTCGCTAAAAAAATCATTGAAAAATATTTGATATGTTTCGATCAATTAATGGTCAACATCAGCAAATAAAAGTTACTCAAATCGAAGAAAAGAATGAGTTATTTGTCCGTAGAAATTAAAATACAAATGCTGAAAACGAGCAAAGAAATATTGAAAAAACTAGATCGACAAAACATTCTGACAAATAACACTACCCAACTAATACTCGCCAATTTGAATGAAACTTAACATACTTATTAAACAGCGAAAAATATTAAATACGTGTTTTTTTTATTTCGGCTAAATACGCTTTTTAGGGGTAGAAAACACCATTCAACCTCTGTAGATGAAAACAGTTATAGCTAAATATTTTTGAAACGACATATTTTCTGAAAAAGGGCTGAGTACCAAATTTGTAGAATTTAAAGCGATGCACTTGATAGTGACCCTGAAATCGATTTTCAAGGTTAGTTGAAAATGATTAGCCATTGCCGAACTTTGACCATATCCTGTACCTATAAGCAGTAATTTCATGTATTGACTCAATCTATCTTCAAAATTGATTTGTTGCGTTATTTTTCTAAAATAAAAAAAATAAAAACCTGACGAAATGGAAAAATAGGCGGAAATTTATAGAAAAAATTAGAAGAAAACTTTTTTGTAAGTAATTTTAGAAGTAAAGTTAAGAAAAGATTTAATATCACTCCAATTGTAAGTTAAACATTAACTTTATGTTATATTAGAAATTTTCAAAATTTTTTTAAATTTTTATTGCTACTCTATAGTTATCATATTAGGAATTCAATTGAACATATGATTAACTATTATTTTTCCGATTGCGATTGAGCAAGTATTTTTCAAAATTACTTCTTGATCACTTATTTTCTATCTTGCATGTGAAATTCGTTCGAATATACTTTGAAGCATTTAGGGATGAAAAGTAAACTACTCCTTTTGAAAAATATTAAATGATTTTCAAATGACTTTGGAAATTGACCTCAAGGTCAACTTCAAAGTCATCATCAAGTGCATCACTTTGAACTCTATAACTTTGGTCCTAAGGACTTTTTTCAGAAAATATATCGTACCATAATCCACTTCTATGTTGATTCCTGGTCTCTTTTCCTGCGTTTCTAATATTTATGTCAATAAAAAATGTGCTACCGTAGACAAGGATGAATAGGTACGTATTCAGACTTCACACCGTATTTTTTTGTATTTATTTTATGAGTACCTAATCTTTAATATATTAAAAATTTACGCGAAGATGGTCACTTTATCAGCAGTATCCAAAAAAATTTAAAAATATCGGTTTTTTTTGAAAAATTAACAAAAATCGTATAATTTCTTCTCTATGAAAAATTGCGGTCAAAAGAGACGAGAAAAGAGTAAATGGGGACAACCCGTAGGGTCGACCAAAATTGAAATTCTAATATAAAATAATTTCGAACTTTTTGTATTTATACATTCAAAAAAGAAATAATAGGTACTTGATGATTTTCTGTAAAAATAAACGTAGAATCTAAAATAAAGTTTATATACCCCTGTCGTTTACCCCTAAGTTTATATTCCACCTATTCTTATTTTAGTTCAAAAAATAATTTTTCAAAAGACTAAGACATAATAATTAATAACAGTGAGATTCTACGTCCATTTTCAGACTTTTGTCTAATACAGACGTTACCTAGAATTTTTTTTATCTACAAAAACATCAGTCTACAGAATTTAATTTATTAGTTAGGAAAATAATTCAAATATGTCTCACTAACAATAAATGTCTTAAATGAGTTTAAAAAATCAAAACGATACTGTTTATTAAATTGCGTAAAAGCTAGTAAATGCAATAACAGATATGATGAATTTATAAGGATTTTCTTGTACTACAAAATCTTAAAAATATGGGAACGCGTACTTTTTTTTCGTTAATTGTGTTTTATTTTTTTGCACAAAATTTTAAAAATACTTTATTTTCTTAAGAAATGGAGGCAACTTTAGTCACAGATATGCCTATGAACAGTTTTTGGTAATCCGGGAAAAACGAAAACACTTTTTAAAATTTTTTTATTGTTAAAATCTAAATGTTCTTTTAAAGAGGGTTAAAATTACCATATTTTATATTAAAATTTTGACACAATCACTCCCTAACTAACGAGCCTTACTTAATATTAGAAAATTGAGAAAAAACACGTCAATTAGATTTTTTTACACAGATTTTATTTGTTATATAATTCAAAAGGATATTTTAAAAATGTGTATGAATGGCTTTCATTAAATAAATTTCAGTATATTTTCCATTTATTTTAACAGTGGAATGTCCTTATTAGTGGCTATACTTTCGGCTTGGAGCGAACTAGACGAAGATTTTCTTCTAAAACCAAATTTAATAATTAATTAAAGAAATAAAAAAAAATTTGTGGATTTCCTACCGTTCAAATATAATCTTTATTGTATGTAAAAATGTTATTAATTTTTTTCAAAAAACTGTAAGTAAACTGTAAAATTTTCTTTACAAATATGTTAATATAGAGAAATGTTTCCTTTTTAATTTATTTTTAACTCTTTTTAAATGATTCACTTTAAAATTTTTTAATATTTCTTAATCGAAATTTCATAAAAGAATGTGTCAAAATTTAAAAAAATTTTTCTTTGTTAAAAAAAAAAAAATTGAATGTGCAAAATTATTTAATATTAGAATACTCTGATTATACAATTCTAATCATAACTGTATTGTCAATTGGATAGAAAATTACGTAAAAATATTATTGTTTGAATATGATTTAACGTAATTTTTATACGATTGAAGCAAACTCTTATTAATTTTAGGAAGGTGTAAATATAATCTAAATTCTGATCATATCACATAACAGATATCGTCGGGAGTTTTTTTGTCAAAAAAAATTGAACAGAGATACATTATAAAAACATTTAACTGACAGAGAAATAGAATATAGCCGAATCGTTAAATTGGATTAAAAAAATCATGACACGCTACTTATAAAGCGGTTTTTTTCTAATTTAGCTCGCAAAAAATGAGACAGAAAAAAAAGAATGCAAGTGCGAGTGAAATGGAGAACGACATATTTCCTAGTTTTTCTCGAAAAGTAAATAATTTAGAGCAACGGTATAAAAACATTTTTTATGCATTTGACCTTTTACTATGGCTTGGTGTAAAAAAAAATTGAAAAATTGCTTAATTCTGGCAAAAAACTCATTTTGTTGACAAAAAACGCCCGGAAAACCTACTTCTGGGCATCCGACGTGTCTGGCTAACGAACACATCCAACGATTTGGAAAATCGAATTAGCACACAAAATTTCATAAGCATTAAACGTTTCGTTCGAGAGTTATCGCGCGGATAATATATATATATATATATATATATATATATATATATATATATATATATATATATATATATATATATATATATATATGTATGCCCGATGTTGCTTAACTTCGGTGATCGAACGAGAACCGGTGTTTTCAACATGGTATGATCGTTGTCTGATTGTGGATACGATATTTGTAAAAATATATAGTTTTACTAGTAATACCAGTAATAATAATGTATATTTCTAAGTTGATTTATTAATAAATATATTTTATTACTACACTGAAAGTGTTTTTTAGCGAATTTCCAAAATTGGAAATTCAGCTTTTACGCCAGGTGTCATGGTGCGACCTAAGCCTAATATGTTTTGAGGTCCCTAGAATACGAAAATGATATTCACTAAAATTTATATATATATATATATATATATATATATATATATATATATATATATATATTTATATATATATATATATATATATATATATATATATATATATATATATATATATATATATAGTGACCCTGAAATCGATTTTCAAGGTTAGTTGAAAATGATTAGCAATTGCCGAACTTTGACCATATCCTGTACCTATAAGCAGTAATTTCATGTATTGACTCAATCTATCTTCAAAATTGATTTGTTGCGTTATTTTTCTAAAATAAAAAAAATAAAAACCTGACGAAATGGAAAAATAGGCGCAAATTTATAGAAAAAATTAGAAGAAAACTTTTTTGTAAGTAATTTTAGAAGTAAAGTTAAGAAAAGATTTAATATCACTCCAATTGTAAGTTAAACATTAACTTTATGTTATATTAGAAATTTTCAAAATTTTTTTAAATTTTTATTGCTACTCTATAGTTATCATATTAGGAATTCAATTGAACATATGATTAACTATTATTTTTCCGATTGCGATTGAGCATATATATATATATATATATATATATATATATATATATATATATATATATATATATTTATATATATTTATATATATATTTATATATATATATATATATATATATATATATATATATATATATATATGCTCAATCGCAATTTTATATATATTTATATATATATTTATATATATATATATATATATATATATATATATATATATATATATATATATATATATATATATATATATATATATATATATATGCTCAATCGCAATCGGAAAAATAATAGTTAATCATATGTTCAATTGAATTCCTAATATGATAACTATAGAGTAGCAATAAAAATTTAAAAAAATTTTGAAAATTTCTAATATAACATAAAGTTAATGTTTAACTTACAATTGGAGTGATATTAAATCTTTTCTTAACTTTACTTCTAAAATTACTTACAAAAAAGTTTTCTTCTAATTTTTTCTATAAATTTGCGCCTATTTTTCCATTTCGTCAGGTTTTTATTTTTTTTATTTTAGAAAAATAACGCAACAAATCAATTTTGAAGATAGATTGAGTCAATACATGAAATTACTGCTTATAGGTACAGGATATGGTCAAAGTTCGGCAATTGCTAATCATTTTCAACTAACCTTGAAAATCGATTTCAGGGTCACTATCAAGTGCATCGCTTTAAATTCTACAAATTTGGTACTCAGCCCTTTTTTCAGAAAATATGTCGTTTCAAAAATATTTAGCTATAACTGTTTTCATCTACAGAGGTTGAATGGTGTTTTCTACCCCTAAAAAGCGTATTTAGCCGAAATAAAAAAAAAACACGTATTTAATATTTTTCGCTGTTTAATAAGTATGTTAAGTTTCATTCAAATTGGCGAGTATTAGTTGGGTAGTGTTATTTGTCAGAATGTTTTGTCGATCTAGTTTTTTCAATATTTCTTTGCTCGTTTTCAGAATTTGTATTTTAATTTTTACGGACAAATAACTCATTCTTTTCTTCGATTTGAGTAACTTTTATTTGCTGATGTTGACCATTAATTGATCGAAACATATCAAATATTTTTCAATGATTTTTTTAGCGAATGTCGAAAATTTTGAAAATTTTTTCACCGTTAGTAAGTTAAAGTATTTGAATTCATTAAGTAATTAAATGATGTCCACAAGAACGTTACGGACTACCATAAGTTATATGAGATCCCTAGGACCCGTTTTTTACTGTTAGGATAAACTTTTTACTAAAATTATTTTAGATGAATAAAGGTTATGTTGTATGATTTCCGCCAGGGTTTACTGTTCCCATTATTGTAAAAAATAAACTAACCGACCGATTTTGAAAATTTTTTCACTGTTAGAGAACTAAATTATTTTAGATGGATACAACTATGCTGCACAAAGTCCGTTCGGGTTCTTGGGTCCCAAAAATATCAAAACTAATTACCCAGCCGATTTTAATAAATCTTTTACTCTTAGAAAGCTAAACTATTTTAAATAGGTACAGTTCTTAGATGAGATCCGCCAGTCCCCAAAATTTGGAAATTCGCTATGTTATGCAGATGCTGCGACAGGGGTATTTTTAATTTTACGGCTATATTTAGATATACCTTCCACGTTAAATTTGTCCCATTTAGTAATGATAAGATACATTTTATTGATAATGTATAAAACTAATTTGATTTATTAATAAATATACTTTATTACTATACTTAAAAGCCTTTTTTTTATTTCATAGTTACCTCTAAATATACTTTCGACATCCAATCTATCCTATTAATTATCCATCTTTAATTCTATTAATTATTTTAAAATTTTTATTTGTAATATATAAGTTTTTATATTTATATTTATTGTTGCTCAAATTACCTCTTACAAATTTCATTGCCCAAATAACCCCGCTCTACCCTACCATTATTAACTAATTTTGCTAGAACGAAGGGGCTGATTTTGCTAAAATCGCCTTCCTACAGTTTAATAACAAGGTACTTTATATAGGACTCTTGCACTCTTGGGGCGTCAATTGGAACTTGACGCCCACGACGATTCCCTTTTTTGGGGGGAGGGTTATCCCTTTTGGACACTGTACTTGCTCCGCTTGTTTGCGGATATATATATATATATATATATATATATATATATATATATATATATATATATATATATATATATATATATAAATTTTATATATATATATATATATATATATATATATATATATATATATATATATATATATATATAAATTTTAGTGAATATCATTTTCGTATTCTAGGGACCTCAAAACATATTTCTGATATGGTCTCGGGCTTAGGTCGCACCATGACACCTGGCGTAAAAGCTGAATTTCCAATTTTGGAAATTCGCTAAAAAACCCTTTCAGTGTAGTAATAAAATACATTTATTAATAAATCAACTTAGAAATATAAATTATTATTACTGGTATTACTAGTAAAACTATATATTTTTACAAATATCGTATCCACAATCAGACAACGATCATACCATGTTGAAAACACCGGTTCTCATTCGATCACCGAAGTTAAGCAACATCGGGCATGGTAAGTACTTTCATGGTTGACCAGTTATGGAACACCATGTGTTGTTGTCAATAGTTTTCAGTAGTAGGAATATAAGAGTTCTGAGCCCACCATCCCACCATCCGACTTTTTGAGCGACCTCGGATGGAGGCAAAACTACCGGGGCGGTTCTAGAAGCCTCCGGCGGTGGGTGGAGCAAAATTTGGTCTCCAACCTAACGATATCTAGTGAAATTTTTTCTAACCTAACAGAACCCAACGGAACATGATCTCACCTAACAGAACCCAACAAAATTTGGTTTAACCTAACAAAATTTTTTTAACCTAAGAATTAAAAAATTCCGTAACAGATGGCGCAGCTACCTTCCTGTAAATTCAGTACAAGATGTCGCTGCTCGTCTGGATACTAGCGATCCCTGTGCGTAAGTTTGAGAAATTGTCAATAGATGATGCTGAAAATCCTTTTTGATAGTTAAACTAGCCATTCAAAGATGGCGTTGCTAACTGAGCTACCGCGAACTCTGTACCTAGATTCAAAATTCCACGAAAAGATGGCGTTGCTTTCATAAGTTTATCATATTTTTGTCTGAAAACAGGTTTAAACTGTTAGCTGACGTCATTAACAGGAATGCTGATATTAATAGCGAAGATTTCTGTCTAATATGCAAAAATGAATTTTATCATATGATTGTATATTTTTATCTGAAAACAGGTTTATACAGGTTTTCCTCTAAATAAAAACACATTTTTTTTTTATTTTATTTTTTTATTTTTATTTTTATTTTTTTTATTTTTTTTTTATTCTTTTTCTTATTTTAATAAATTTATTTAAAAGAAATATTTTTTACAATAAAATATTTAAATGTTATTACAATAATATTTGTATATGGATATGACATTTTCCATGGCGCAAGTTGCTCCGGAATGATGACCACATCGAGGACTAGTGTTGTTGATGTTATGATTCCCAACTTGGGACAAATTGTTATTTCTTCAAAGTTCATGATGGGCGCTGATGGTAGTAGTCGTTTCAAATAGCGTACTTTTTCTTCTGCCTCGTATAGATGATTCGAGTTCCGTGTAGATTGTTTATTAAAATGTACTGTAGTTCCTCGTATTCAATATGTCCAAACATCCAGGAGAACCCATGATGTTTTTTCCGCAACCAGCGAGCTGTGCGCTGATCTTTTTCACTTAATCCGCAAAACGGTATTGGTGATTTGAATACATAGTGTTGTAGTATATAATCTTCATCATAATTTTCTTCGGAAGAATAGAATTTCAACACAGCCAATTCCTTTAGGTAGAATTTCCCATTTGTTGAATTTGGAAATCCTTGGAAGTCAACAATTGCTGCGTCGGTCTTCACTGTGCGTTGTCTAGAGCGAAACTGACTGATTTATACTTGGATTGCGGCGTTTTTTATACATATTTTGTAACAATATTCGTCAATGGATTATATTGAACCACACGATCATGTAGTAGAAGCAAAATGCTGATGTATTCTCCGGCACCTCCTTCAACGTTTTAAATTCAATTCGAATATCCACTGGTCCACTTTTCAATGATTCGTTTTGATGAGAACAATCGATGAATATAATTGGCGCGATATTCTTGAATTGTGTTTTGCTTAAAAGCGGTTCATTCTTCTTACAATCATAATATGCTTGTTGAAATTTCGAATACATGTGATATGCTACTGCATATCTATCATTATTGAAATCCAAATTCAAGTCGATGTACGGATATTTCGCCGAATTTAAATAAACTTTAACGTCTGAAAGTTCACAGTGATCGAAAATACTGGAATCTTTGTCTTTTTTATTTCGTCGATCCGTTTGTAAAGCGAATATAATGTAACGCGGTTTCTCCAGCTGAGTCGATGTTTTCACCGTCCAAATGTTTTGTCTCGCTGTTGGAATCGTTGGCTGTATATGCATATCCCATGATCGAAAAGCAGTTGTAATATCTCGACTATTTTCCACATATTTCAACAATTTCAGTTTCTGTTCATCTGCAACCGTAACGTGTGGAACCATCCATTGAATTTTATGTATATGGAAAGTGACGTCATCCGTTGGTGATATGACTGCATCGTGATCCGTCCGAGCTCGAGTCAGAATTAGTTGATGTTTCGCATTGATGATAACTTTCTTGTAATGGTTAAGAAATCCAAACATTCGCGCCAATGGTAGACAGAAATTGAAGTAGCCTTTTTCCGTTACTTTAACTGTTTCACCTGGACACCATCCGGCGTTGCAGAGTAGTTTGCTTTCATTTTCGTTTAATGCCAAATAATTGATTAACGTTGTTGTCGGTCCCACGTACTTGCATTGATCGATTTCCACGTCGTTCAGTTCATATCGTATTTCTTCAAACAGGTACGCCAATGAATTGTTGGATAATTCCGCTGTAGTCGATACGGTTTTATCACTCTTCAACAATTGTCCTTCCACATACAGACAACTTTCGTGCGGCAGCAGGATCAGATCTTGGTTTTGACAGCAGATTCGTATTTCCTCGTTGTTTCCAAACGCATTTAGAAACGGCGAATAGCAGTGATACTCGATGTTTGAAATGCTCTCATCGAAATCGATTCCAGTATTGATGCTTAAAATGCTGCTCATTTTTTCCTCTTCAGCTTGAAACCCAATTGTCGAAGAAATTGTTTGTTCTCTCTTGTTAATGGCGGTCGTTGTTGCTTCTTCCTCACCGATCCGTTCACCTTGGTGGCAAGTTGTAGACTGATCGGTCGCACCACATTTTCGTCTTTAAATACCAACATTTTCACGCCGGCTTCAAATGCAACTTTACTGTTATCGTTTCGCCTCGAAAATTCACTAAATTACCGTCTTGATCCACAATTCGTAAAACTAGAGATGTTATCCGTCTCACGGTCACCGGCATATAAATAACTGTATTCGGTGATTCGCTTATTTTATACCCAGGTTCAAGTTGAATCGAAAACGAATAAATATTATGTGCTGGAACGTTGTTCAGGTAGCTGTTCGTTGTAATGTTAGTTTCAATTTGTATCAGATTCACTTTCATGATATTCGTTGGTTTATCCGAATAGTGGTAATGACCAGCCGCAAGTTTTCGCTTACTGAAGCCAAGTAGCGAGCCAATTGTTCGTTCTTGATCGAAATGAATTGTTTCCGTACATTTTATTTCACTTTTTAGCGTATTGTTATTTGCACGAAGTATAAATTGCGGGCTATCACCCGGTTTTCTCTTCTCTAGTATCCGATCTTCTATTTGAAATGACAAATCTTCCAGATCATAATTGCCGACAGGTATCTCGATGCATTTCACTTCATCATCACCGTAATGAAATAAGTTATTTGTTTCGTCGATAGTTGGTACTGCATTGTATGTTTCAAAATTGACCAACCCGCGTACATAATCACCCGGCAAATCGATGGGTGGAAAATACTCAGCTGTTAGCCAAGATTTACGTTAGCTCGCCAAGATTTGCGTCCGATGATTTAACTCGCTCCCACGCTTTATCAGCTAGTATTAAATCAGCTTTATGTCGATCTTGAATATCTTTAAACTGTGAATAGGCGATGTCGTGTTCTTTGCATGCAGCGTCCAATTTGTTTATACCCGGATCACCTCGTAACAATCGCTCGCGCAGTCTAGTTCCAGGTCCACAATACTGATAGTCATGTATATGAAGTTCAAATGGTAATTTGTTGATTACTCCGTTTACTATACCACAACCAGATCTTCTCACACCGCTTGTCTTCTCACGACTAACTGCTAGTTGTTTCCGCGTCGACATTTAAAAGTGAACTGAATACAAAAGAACAGATGCTGTACTATTTATATATGTTATAAATATGCTGGAAATTTACTCAACTTTATTAGTATGAGAAATAGTGTTATCTGATCAACATCGACGACGATGTCTTCTTCATTCGTTAAACAACCGGAGACGCTACCAGTCCAAAATTTCGAGTTTTCGTCTGATGAGACTAATGTCAAGAAAAATGGTCCACTGCTACCGAGGAGTATTAGAGCGATCATCTGTGGTCCAAGTGGATGCGGCAAAACGTCACTTCTTCTATCACTTATCCAGGATCCTAATGGTGTGGCATTTGAAAACATATACATCTATTCCAAATCATTACACCAACCGAAATATCAATATCTGAAACAAATGATTAAAAGTATTAAAGGTTTGGGTTATTTTACATACTCTAATAACGATGATGTCATACCGCCGAAAGAAGCGCGACCATATTCGCTAGTAATATTCGACGATGTATCTGCGCGGGAGAAAAAAGCCATAATAGAAGAATATTTTAGCCACTCTCGACACTACAATGATGATTGTTTCTACTTGACGCAAGCGTATACAGCGGCACCCAAACATCATGTACGGGATAATGCGAATCTTGTTGCAGTCTTCAAACAGGATGATCTCAACCTCAGACATATCTATGATGATCATATTAACTCCGACATGTCGTTCAATCAATTCAAAGAATTATGCAGAGAGTGTTGGCGTGATAACTATGGATTTTTAACTATTTGCAAAGAAGATGATATACGCAATGGAAGATACCGAAGCAAGTTTGACCACTTCTGGAAAGGATCAACATCCGAAAGCCGCTTCTAAGCTGGTTCTAAGCTGCTTCCAAGCTGGTTCTAAGCTGCTCCTAAGCTGCTCCTAAACTGCTACCAAGCTGCTTCTATATTGATCCAAACATTTTTCGAACTGGTTTGGTAGCCGGTATAGCAGTTTCGAACTGGTTCGACTAAATACAACCATATAAATACAGCAGTCGCATGCGATAGAGCTTCAGTTCTTGAGAAATCGTTCTAAGAAGCAGTCATCGAGATGGATAAAAAGACGATTAAAAAGAACATTATAAAAGCGGCAAGCAATATACGTAAAAAATTTAATGCTTTACGATCCGGAAAACTGGAGTCAAATATGCTGCTGCAAAGTACACTGGAACCAGTCACTACTCCGCTTAAAGAAATAGCTACAAAGTTAAATGGTGACAAGAAGAAACATCCTATTAAAGTGGAAACAAAAGAAGAAGAGGCGCAAGTATCGGATACGTTCACACCTAAAATTAAAAAGAAAAAATTGGGAAAACAAACGGCAAACTATTGTACTCTACCAACAAAGGAGGAAGATACTTCAATACAAGATATTCCAGAAGATGTTTTTGAATCGTATCCAGAAGAACAAAATGTATTTGAAACACCAAAATTTCTCGGATCAGCGCAAATTGTTGCTCGAAAATTGATGCCAACACCTGAAGATTTGCCAAAACAGTTTGGACCAATAGCAAGAAAATACTTACAACTATACCTTCAACCCAACAGCGGAATTGATGTGGTATACGGACCGTACAAAAAAGATGATGAATGGATGATTGCAAATCAATCGTTTCAAATAGCTGGTGATAATATAATAATTGGTGATATTGTGTACGAAGAAACACCTGAATTATATGAATTGATTTTCATGAACTCGCCAAAAATTGACTCATATCATACTAAAGATTTAAACGCGTATAAGCAAATTTTAAAGCAAACAAATGCACACAGAAGAAATTACAGTCCAAACCAGCAAATAAAAGGCAGCACGAGTTATAAATACATAAACATTATTAGTCAGTTGTTCCCAATCAGTTCCGCTAAAAAACATATACCAAGAAAAATATATGATACAAGAAGTCGTGTCGGTGGTGTTAAAAAATCTGCTAGTGTTGGCGGTACTCCAAGATCGGGACATGGTCTGATGCAGTTTAATAATTTGAAAAAAGACTATATATACTGGGACAATGCGAATGAACTGGTCAGTAGACTACGATTACTAGTGGCGTCACAAGAAGCTGGACACAGCGGTCACAATAACGAAATAATATCCATCATTGAAGAACTGAAAGAAGCAGATATCATCGAGTGAAAATGGACAAATTCGGTCGTGTGCGTAACAGAAACATAACTATTGACAAATTCGGCCGGATGCATGATAAAAATATTAAGAAGCAGATTCTTAAAGACATTGGTTTGAAGATGACGCAATCGGGGAACTATGATTTTGGAAACAGACAACTAATCAATATAAAGTATCCGACTGATGATCAAGATGTGGTGAATCTGAAATTTTTAAAGAGTTTTGCAACAGTGAAACTTGCTGAATTAACAGAAATAGTCGAAATCACCAAAACAAAGATTGAAAATGCTACGCACCTGTTGACCCAGGCAATGCAGCTTTTTACGCATCATAAAATATGGATGAATCGAGAAATTTCCGCATTTAATCTTCGAATATCGAGGACTGAAGAACGTCTTGATAAATTGCTGAAACCTGCTGAGAACACTGAGACGGAAAATGAGCAAAGCACAAGTGGTTCATGAACTACATAAACCAGCGCGAAAAAATTTTCCACGCAGACGTGTAATTGTGAAAGGAATTGACGATCTCTGGCAATGTGATTTAATTGAGATGGGCGCCTACGCTTCAGTGAATAAAAAATTCAATTATTTGTTGACAACAATCGACGTGTTTTCGAAACATGCATGGGTGGTACCCGTTAAAAATAAAACTGGAAAAGAAGTAACAGATGGATTTGAATCGATACTTAAACAAGGACGGAGGCCGGATACCTTACAAACGGACGATGGCAAGGAATTTTATACTCAGCTGTTTAAAACACTCATGGATAAATACAACATCAACCATTATTCAACATTTTCAACCAAAAAAGCGTCAGTGGTGGAGAGATTTAATAGAACGCTGAAGACCGAAATGTGGAAGAAGTTTAGTTACAATGGATCGTATCGATGGCTGGATATACTAGACGACTTAATGGACAGTTACAATTCACGGAAACATAGAACAATAAAAATGCGACCGCGTGATGTAACACCAAGCAAGGAGAAATTGCTCCTTTCAACTGTTTACAATCATATAAAAGTTGTGGATCTACCGAAATATGATGTTGGCGATGTAGTTCGCATTAGCAAGCATAAATCTCAATTCGATAAAGGATATCTACCATCATGGACGACGGAACTTTTTAAAATTAATAAAGTGCGATTAACCAATCCGGTTACGTATTTGTTAGAAGATTATCATGGTAATCCGATTAAAGGTGGATTTTACCAGGAAGAATTACAAAAAGTTAAATATCCAGACGTATATTTAGTGGAAAAGGTGTTGAAAAAACAGAAAGATAAAGTATACGTGAAATGGCTCGGCTTCCCAAGTAGCGCCAATAGCTGGATTGATAGCAAAGACTTGGTATGATATCCCCACCAACATGGAGCAGCGAATACGCATGATTGGCCGGAACAGTTGCAGTATCCCCCACCAACATGGTTCAGTATATAATTGTGATGATGACGATGAGCCGGAGCAGTTTCAATTTTTTTGGCGAAGATATATCCAGTGAAAACACAACAACAATGAGCGGAAGTCTTCAACACCATATAATAGTGGAGGAATCCATGGCGAGAACTCGATTGTTGAATAAGATGTTGGATAAAGCCATCCGGTTATCTGATTTGGAGATGATCCGATCCATAGCATCAAGAGATAACATCAGCTATTGAATGGGGTTCATCTGTGGAAACTTTTGATCTTCTCTTCACACTTACCTTTGGCGAATCTGATATTGGCGAAGACCGCCTAGATGGATTCGAAACGCTGACATATTTTCTTACGTTGTGGATGCGAAAAACGATAACATATGCTCGTCCGGAACTGCTGGACTGTATATTGAAACTCGTGGAAGAACATAGTATTCCTCGATTGTGCTTCAATCCAAAGAGCGTAGAAGAAGACGGTGAATTGTTGGAGTGGATCGTGCAGAACATTGAAAAAGGCACAGCCAATCAATCGGCACTCCTGGGCTGGGAAAGTGGCCCGGATACGGGGGCGCGGCCGTCGACGAACTTACAAGACTACTTAGATATATACAAAATTTTAAATACGAATTTCAATATTTAAATTTTTTCATGTATTTTTTTTCATGATGTATTTTCTTTTTTTAATTTTTTTCATCATGTATTTTTTAAATTTGTTTTTTTTTTTTATTTTTTTTTTTTGTATTTTTTTTTTTAAACTAAACTACCCCCGCTCCTTCTACTTACACACCATATACCACTCCCCTTCATAAGTATAGGTAGATAAAAATTAGTATATAAGCGCATGTATTGAATATAAATTTTATTCTGTTTCAAAATGAACTAACGGTTCGAAACAATATGGTCACAGTTTCGAAAATAAAAGTGGTATTTTGCAAAGTAAAATATTTGTTTATTATTTACAAATATGGCATACGATAAAGTAACGCTCAAATCTGGGGTTACCCTGAGTCGGGGGTGGCCTCAAGTTTTTGAAACCGTACTGTACTGAAATTTTTGGTACACTGCCGTGTCAAAAGTGTGGACCCCCTGACCAAAAAGGTATCCGATCACTTTTTTGAAGCGTACTGTACTTCTTTTGTGTGTACCTGCAAACCTTGACCTCAACACGCGCTTGACTTAACTGCGTCATCTTAAACGAACAAAGAAACCATTTGACTCGGTCGCTAACGATAAATTTTGTTAGTGCACTGTACCAAGCGCTAGACTTTAAACCGCAAACCTAACTTCAGAATCCAGACTTCAGACTCCAGTGTCCAGATTTCAGACTGCTACTGTATCTCCGAAAATTTGGGTCAACAAACACCCCGAGATGTCACCACCGATTCATTGTCTACAGTAAATTGCTGCTTCGATAGCATTAATGATAATGTTGTTCACATTAGCCGCAAACATCGCTGCTACCCTGCCAACACCACACAACCGCCACCGCCACACCAATACCACCGCCACCACCACACAAACACCACCGCCACCACCCCACAAGCACAACCACACAAACACCACCGCCACCACCACACAAACACCACAACCGCCAAACAACCACCGTCACGGCCACACAACCACCGCCACCGCCGCACAAACACTACCGCCACCGCCACACAACCACCGTCACCGCCACACAAACACCACAACCACCATACAACCGCCACACAACCACCGCCACAACCGCAACACAACCACCGTATTTGTGTGTTACGTCACCACCGCTATATAATTTGCTGAGTTATATTCCAGCTCATACACCTTATCATGGTTAAAGAGTATAAAATAGTTGAACTTACACAAAATATTGTCTATTTACTGGTGGTTGTCAAAGAGTTAACATCTCTTTCGCTGAAAATTATACTTTCGTGGTAAAACAATTACATTTCGAACCATGTTAATTTACAATTCAGAGCAGTTCACCGCTAGCCAACATTGCAAGGGACTTTCGGAACCTAAGATCATTAAACGTAAAACTTTTAAGCAACAACACATATCACCCGAAAATTTAGCATTCCTTAAATCAGTAGGTCTTAAAGTGAAAAGAACATGGTACTCACCAATCTGTTGAATATTATTAACAGTTTGTAATTTGATTGTAAACTAGCAATAGCTATTAGTAGCCATTTTCGAATACATTCCACAAATTAACTAACTATCTCCACCACTTTTAATTATTCTATATAAAGTTGTGGATTGTGTGAATAAATTCAGTTCTAAAAATGGCGTTTCTTGACGTACAAGGCTATCAAGGAACTAACAACGAATTTTATTTTAAAGAAGTTGGTATCGCTGCAGAAAATTCGGATGAAATATTACATCTTATATTCGAAACACCGTTTGATTTCAACGAGTTGCCGAAGAAATATCAACGAGTTGCCCGTTGGCTTTACCGAAATTGGCATGGGATACCTTGGTCGTATGGATTTACTCCGTACAATAAACTTCATACCATATCGAAACCTGTATTAAAGAAGCATGATGTCACATACGTCAAGGGCAGTGAAAAGAAGAAATGGATTTCAAATTTGTTTGATGACACCGAACACCAGCCGTGGATTTTGAATTTGGAAGAAATATTTGATGTACCGAAGATTTCGGTTCTGCGAGATGAATAATATTCAAGACGTTGTATGCTTCATTCAGATAAAATTTGTTCATTAGAAAATTGTATTCTTTTAAAAAAATTTTAGATGGAAAATAAATAGATTTTAAGTAATATATAGATTTAAGCAATTTATTTTTTTTGTATACATATTCTATAAATAAAATTTAAAAAACAATATATATGTTCGTTTTATTTAATTGTTACCCTGAATTTGATTTTTTACAGCAAGATGTTTCTTTCGTTAACCTATAAATGTATTGAAAAAAATCTAATATTTATTATTTTAATTGAAAAGCATATTCTATGATACACCCTGTATAACAAAACATTCAATAAAATATTAAATATACACCCGTTAAATAGGTCTATTTGACTCATTAATATCCCATGACGTCATCTTTCTTATACCAAAAAATTCCCCGAGTATGAGTCAGCAAAATCTTAAATAAACATATAGCTATATTAATGATTTATGATGACATTAATGTAAACAAATTTATTTTTAATTCCTGGAACTAACAAGTTGTGACTTGCTTTTAAATAAAAGTTCCCTCCGACTATGATTCAAACATATCATTAAATTACATCATAAATAGTTAGCTAAAAAATCTTAAATAAACAAACTCAAACTGTATAAAAGTCACGAGTTTTTTTACTAAATAAACAACCTAATCTTATAAAGTGCTGACTCATATACCAAAAAAATCCCCTGAGGTACAGTTGAGACCCAAATTTTCGGAAGTACAGTAGCGGTCTGAAATCTGAACTCTGGAGTCTGAAGTCTAAAGTTAGTTTTGCGGTTTAAAATCTAGCCCTTGGTACAGTGCACCCACAAAATTTATCGTTAGCGACCGAGTCAAATGGTTTCTTTGTTCGTTTAAGATGGCGCAGTTAAGTCAAGCGCGTTTTGGAGTAAAGGTTTGCACGTACACACAAAAGAAGTACAGTACGCTTCAAAAAAGTGATCGGATACCTTTTTGGTCAGGGGCTCCATACTTTTAACACGGCAGTGTACCAAAAATTTAAGTACAGTACGGTGTCAAATATTTGGGGCCACTCCCTGGGTTAGGGTATTCCCCACATTTTTGACGCGGTAGTGTACCTTTCGTTTAAGATGACGCAATTAAAGCGGTAGTGTACCAAAAATTTAAGTACAGTACGGTGTCAAAAATTTGAGGCCACCCCCGAGTCAGGGTAACCTCACATTTTTGACGCGGTAGTGTACCCCATCTATCAATTTGTGGCCTAAAATTCAGTCTGCGCATGCGTCGTGTGCTAAAATTCAGTCTGCGCATGCGTTAGGTTTGCATTCAAAACTGTGTTAGTGCTGGCGGGTTAACACAATGGGTTAACTCGAATTAATTTGGTTGCGGGTGATGACTCATGTCTTAGGAATTTCAAGGCCAACAGTATGAGGGCGTGTGGGGTCAAATGTCAACAACAAATTTTAAATACATGTACTCGGTACGTGACGAGTCAAAGATCAAGGTTTGCACATCGATACAGTTTGATGACTGATCAGTTCGGAATGTGTAGTACCGTAAAGTTACACGATTTCAAACATGGTGCAAACGCATTTCAACAAGCAGCAAAAGGGTTCAAGTTGCTTAGTTTTACAGTGTCACCGTACCCGTACAGTCTATCTACTAAATTCGCTGTGTTAAACAGAATGCTGCGACAGAAGCACATGTTAATGTTATAATGTTTATTTCATATGTAGACAGGGGAGACTGGGGCTAAATAGTAAATTGTCAAAACCATTTTTCTACATTATCTTTTGAATGTCAACAGTTACGAAGCTGAAATTTTGACCTCGGAGGGCTTTCTTGACTAGAAAGCAAACGACGTTAGTAATGTGAAGTTTATCGGAGCCTTATGGTGCACATATATTTAAATGTGTTTCGATAATGCCGAAGTAATTTTCTTTGCTGACATACTTTTCTTCCGAAACGGAGTTTTTTCGGACATATCCTCATCAAAGTACAGCTTGTTTATTTTAACTTGGCGGGTCACAGAATCGGCGCAGAAACCTATTCGTGTAAGTAGTGTTGTAGTATTGTGGTAGTATTTGTGTACGTACATGCTGTAGATATGCTGATACTCACTAACACATATACAGATATGCGTGAGGTTCAAAGTCCAGCCGCCAAGTAAAAATAAACAAGCTGTAAGTATGTTAGTTCATTTATGTATTGTGAATACGAATCCTTAGAAACTTTTTTATATTTAATGTCATCATTTGTGTGATCGTTGTCAAAGCTCAAAACGTACCTAGGGGCTAAGTGTTAAATCATTGGTGGGGCTCAATGTTAAATGGTTTTTTTTTATCTTCTATTTTCTCTTCTTATTTGTCGGTTTATATGTACAATAAATTGTTTCTATTTCTTATTTCAAATAGTTGTGTATAGGTCTTCTGATTTCGGTCTATCATAAAGTGTACCTGTTTCTTGTTATGTTTGTTTATAAATTATACTTTACGTTATTGAAAAATTTGATCGTAAATATCTTGTAAACCGTGTGTTGTAGCGAAAAAGTAACGAAATTTATGAAGGCTTAAGCGAAGCAAATTGTAGGTACTCCAAACATATTGCAACTGTTAAAGCCTACTTTTCGTTATCGAAAATTGTCGAAACCGAGTTATTTTTCATAAACTAATTATAGTGGTTTAATTTATATTCCATTAGTCCCACTAATCTGGCCAGCAATAGAATATTTTCAAAAAAAATTAGTTTTCGGTACTTTTCGTAAACGTTAACTTTTAATCGCAAATATCTCGTAAACGGTGCATCGTAGCTCAAAAATAACGACATTTTTGAAGGCTTAAGCAAAGCAAGTTGTGGATATTCTGAACACATTTGAACTGTCAAAACGTATTTTTCATGGATTATGGATATTCTGAACACATTTGAACTGTCAAAACCTAAAAAACCTAAATTTCTACATATTCGTTATCAGTTGTACTGTAAAATTCTCTAAAATTTCTAGTAGCTTTCATTTTCGGAAAAAAATAAGTCAAACTGATAATTTTTCATTTTCCTTCTTATAAAAGTTGTACTTTTCAATAAATGGACGTTTTTATTTACATCATTCATCGTTTTGATATCCTTTTACATATTTACTTCGCTATACAACTTAAAAAGTAATTTTAGTAGACTAGAAATATGTTGAAACACTCAGTTTCATCCATTTAACATTTAGCCCAACCATGAGGCTAAATGTTAAAAAAATTTAAAAGGATTTAGTGCCTCAAAAAAAATATTTGCCAAAAATTTACCATTTAGCCCCAGTCTCCCCTACGTATATATAGCTATCAGTTTTTTCTAGGATTGTGGAGAAAAATCTTTTCTTAGGGTTCCGAAAAATCTCGAAATTTTCATAGCTTCATAAAATTTTTCATGTACACATTACAAATACAGTAGAACTTGGATCGTCGGGACCGGGACTGTGACAATCGAATTAGATGTATAACAGAAATTTCTTATTAAATTTATTTTTACTAAGTACTACTTCGGAACTTTTTAAGCGAAAATTCGCTATGTTATGTAGGATGCTGCGACAGGGGTATTATGAATATAAGCTCAGTTTTAAATATAATTTTTTAATGGTATATTTTGGTTTTTATTCATAGAAATAAGTGAAAAATGAACGGGACATCACCACCGAAATCTCATTATTGGGCAAAGGGTAATAAATAATTTACAAATGGGCCTCTACGTATAATTTCTTCAAAATTATTTAATTACCATTTGCCTGAAAATGAGGTTTCAATGATGCCATTCGGTCCATTTTCTACTTCTATTAATAAAAATCGTAATACGAGTATACCGTAATTATCTATCCAATATAGTAAGTTTTAGAACTTCGACACGTAATATCACAAAAACTAGACAATAAAATATCAAAAACTTTATTCCTCCATTTTTGTATTACTCACCAAGTTCTATAAGAATTTGTTTTAAAATTATGAACGGAGACAATCTTTTAGTAACCTCTAGACTTAGACATTCGGAGGGTTGAAAAATAAACTTCCGGTCCGCGTCACCAAAAATCCGTTCAGGAGGTAACTTCTTAAGCCAAAAATTTATGTAAAAAAAAATTCAGCTCAGTCGGAGGTATGCGGTTATTATAATTGTGTAGTAATTATAAAAATATTAATTACAATAATAACACATACGGTCAATATGTATAAGTAGCCAACTGCGTATACATACTACATGTTTAAATAGCCAATTCAGTGTAATAGGTACATATCATATGTATAAACAGCAAATTTCCTATACATACTGTATGTATAAACAGCCAATTTCGTATACGTACTGTATGTATAAATAGCCAATTGCGTATACATACTGTATGTATAAATAGCCACATTAATGTTCATTTCCTTCGTTCTTAAGTTGCATATGTGAAAAACTGAGCTTTAAAGTAAAACATTTTTGCTCTCCTTCCCATTAATTTTATGATTCCAGAGAAAAATCTTGGAACCCTTATAATTTCATCAAAAACATCCATCCGTCCGCCTATCACACTACGCAAATTTTTTACTACTTTTGGCCTATACACATGAATTTTTGCATATAAAATCACTTGTGAATGTTATCTTCTCTAATAATTAATTGTTCTTTTCAATCTTATTTCTTTCATTTCCTACTTACAATCAGGTCCGGATCTACAATTATTATTAGGGGGCAAACTTTCCTGTTGATGCGCTTCCCGATGGTACCCGATTTATCAAAAGGTCTAATGCTACATGAGATTGAAAAAAAAAACAGATTAGAGATTACAGTATTATTTTCAGTGTATCATCCAATCCATCTTCCGTGGATAGTCACTATTACAATATTCATTCAATCTCTGAAGGTAACTCAATCAACAGACAGACTCACTGATGACTGTGGGGAGTCTGATGACTGGCGTCTGGCAGTCAATCAAAACATACAGAGTTGCCAGCAGCACTCATACTGCGAGAATGTCCCCACCTTGTTTAAGTAATTATTATTATATTTAGGTAGAAATGGCTATGCACAAATGTAGCTTATTGGGAATTTACACAAAAAATTTATAATTTCATTGTTTCTGCAAGAATATTGAGTAATTAAAACTTGACACTAAAACTTATATTTTTGGTTATGAAACAATTACTAAATTTCATAAATAAATTATTTTTTGGCGTCCCCAAAAATTAGGAGCGCGTGCTCCTGGTGCCCCTCGTAGATCCGGCCCTGCTTACAATTAATATTGAATTTACTTATCACTAAGACATCATTTATTTATTAGATGAAAAACATTGTAATGGTACAAATATCTATAGAATCGTATGTCCATATCACAGTATCACACGTATGTATGTGTGTGTGTGTGTACGTTGTACAATAAGCGGGCTGAATTTGTGTGTTGTTTCAACAAAACCATTAATACCTGTGGCGAACGCAAAGCTCACTATTGCTAACAAAATCTAACAAACTAACAAACCACTTTTAAACCATTTCTACATTTGTTTGGTGGTTTGTTAACTTTCTAGCAGCTATGATTACTATAGTCACACGATTACTACCGACAACTGCTATAGTCTGTTGTTAGAAATTCTGTTCTACAAAACTTTTCATATTAACACATCCTGTTTTATATCTCTTTTATTATTTATTTAATTTTTTTATTTATTTTGCCGACTTTTTTTGTCTCTCTTTCTCATTTAAACTACAAAATTTGAAAATATTGTTTATAAATAAAAACACAAAACATATCGTGCATATTTGAGTTCAATATAGATATAAATGCAAGCCGTATGTGTATTTCAAGATACTTTATTTAGCTTCTTAAAGCGCTATATCACTCTGAAATGTTAAAATAGAAAGAGTTATTCAAGAATTTTTTCTCCGTAACGAATAGCGCAATCAGCATAAAACTTTTTAAAGTCTAATATACGTGACCTGAGGTACACAAAAAATGTTTCCCCTAATTTACCAAATATAATGGCGGCCTGGACATAGGTCGATCACAGAGACTTTCTGTGTTGAAAAGGTTCATGGTCGGCAATGTAACGATTTTCAAACAACAGCCAGAAAAAAAATGTTTTTTTCATCATTTAGATTAGTTTTGTTAAAGCGGTACACAAGATTAATAAAAAAATATTAATTTACCGGTAAGTGTTTATGAATTTAAGTGTTAATAATTTAATTTGATTGTAAAAAATATATTATTTTGTTACCCAATTTAAAAGATCTTGTGTACCGCCCTAGATAATCTAAGGAACTGTAACTAAAATTTCAAGTCATTCTGATAAAAATTGTTGGAGCTATCTTGCCTACCGTTTTAGAAAATGTAATTTTAAGAAAAACCCATGTCAAGTTACAAAACGTGTTTATCGTTTTGTGTGCTTATAACTCCTTTTTTAATTATTTATGGAAATATAGCAAACGTAACGAAATAAGGTAATGGAACAAAGTAATGAAAATAAGTTTTTGACCAAGCTGAGAGATTACAAAATGTTATGGGCAGCGGCACAGCGTTTTAAAAAAAATGTCTTCAACTGCTCGAAGTCGGTTCTATTTCTATATTCTATATTCTATTTCTAAAATATTTTCATGGTAATAATTTCTTTTGAATGACATTCAAAAATGTTAATACATCATTTAAGCCGACAAAAAAAGGGTAAAATTTCTTTCTCTAAAGTGATGTAACACCTTAATAAACTAAACAGAGTTTCTATACCTATCAGGTACCGTCTAATCTATCTACAAGCTCACACCAAAAGGATAGGTGGTAAGTAAGATTGTATAACCCTAGAATCATACGTTGGTCTACGAGAAACGTTAATCATACATCGACGTCGTTTTGACGGATGGACTTTTTACGGAGAGTTTTAGAGTTTATTTGTAAAAAACATTTTTTTTACATAACAATACTACAAAAGCGAACAAAATATTTAAAAAAAATTGGATTTGGAAAAATTTCTTAATGTAAATATTTATTAATTTTTTTAATCTTTTTATCAAAGCATATTTTCATTATAAAAATTAAAAAATAGATAAATACATCAATTGTAATAATTAATTTATGAACTATTATGAGTCAGTGGACATGTGTGACTTTACAGAATGTGAAATTTCTCAGTCATAAATATTCCTATAGATATCTAGTTATTTCCCCATTAGGCACATTTGTAAATTTTCTAAAATTTGTTAGTAATTTTTCGAATAAGATCTCAAAAAATAATAAAAATTAAAATATTTTCCACAAAATAAATTGTTAATCTTTTATTAAGTCATTCGAAATGCATTCTTTAGTTTTCGATTCAATATATTAAAACTTCAGTATTATGTCGTCTCTATAAGTCAAACAGCTGTAATCATCTTTCACATTATCATAATCATTGAATAAATTAATTACAACATCCATATCTTTAATAAATTTTTAAAAAAATTAGGAAAACTTTTATATGTAGTGTACAAAATCTTCAAAAAAAAAACATACGTTAATCATACATCGACGTCCTTTTGACGGACACTATTTCAATACAAACAAAACGACAATGACTATAAACAAAATAAATTTATGTGGTGTGTTATAATAACAAATAAATTAGATAACAGAAATCTCACAGCAAACAAGTAACAACAAGTCGTAGTATTGGAGCAGGTAGAGAAGTTCGTACGTCGTTTTGACGTGTACGTATGATTCTAGGGATAAGTAAGCCAAAATAATACAAAAATGCGGTAATATTTACTATTTATTTTCTACTTATTACTTACAGTTTTAGGGTGAACGAGATATTCAAGATCTATATAACCTACTAGCTATACCCACGACGTCGTTCGTATGACCCGTTGTCGAATCGATTGGCATTTTCCCATGGGACTGAGACATTTTCCTGCAATAAACTATATCCTAAATGTTGAGCAAGGTAATATTTAGACCAAATTCCGTCAAACTCCGTTCAGTAGTTTTTGTGTAATAAGTACACATTCTCAAAATGATTTTTGTACGGAAGGAGATATTTCTGCAATAAAAAGTATTCTTATATGTTGACCCACGTAATAAGTTAACACCAGATAAAATTTCATCAAAGCACGTTTAGTAGTTTTTGTTTAATGTGTGCACAAGTTCAATATGATTTTTGTATTTTCCTGTGGGAATGAGACATTTTGGCAGATGTTGACTCAGGTAATAGGGTTGACCGGGGTAACTGTGAATTGGGGCAATTGTAAACGGCGCCTATAATTTCTAAAATAACATTAATATTGTTAAAAATCAACTCTTATTATGTTTTTCTGTCCTTTCTTAATATGCTATTAAAATTTCATAACAATTCTCCAAGTATTAGTATCTTCTTTTTATTTTGAAAAAACCCTTGCAAAATTTTATATATATTACTTCGACCAATCCTAAATAATTTTTTTTTAAATACATTTTTTTTTTTTTTTTTTTTTGAAAGGTAAGAAAAGGTTAAAAGTACTTCTAAAGAAGTGATCTAAACCCTGAGAGGGTTCCTTATTAACTGCTAAAGAAATTGGAAATTTATTACCAACTCACAATTACCCCATGATTTTAAAATTGTGGGGTAATTGTGAACGTCATTCACAAATGCCCCCATTCGATCAAAAATTTCAGTAGTGTTCTTTTCGGAGTTAAAAATGTTGATGAAGATGCTGGTGACATTATTGTACAAGTTTCCGTTGTACAAACAATACAAAAAAAAACTTGTGTAAAGAGCGATGTTTTGTGTATCAATCTACGAAATCATTGCTGTGCTCTCTTATCCAATAACAACTTACAAAAACAGAAAAATTACTTGTTTTCAATGTCTCTGTGAGTGTCCAAGAGCAGTAGGATTAATACAAAACCATTTTTTTTTTTCATTGAAAGAATTAGACCCATAGAACACCAGAAGCCAACTAATATCAAAAAAGTGTAATTCGCTTGGAGCCATTTGTAGGCCTGTCACAGCTTAAGTCATGTAGTCAGTCGCTGTCCGTCACCGAACGCACAGTGCATTGTATTACATTGTTAGACATTGTTAGTTGAACAGCACACATTTCTCTCTCTGGTATTACGTGCGTTGTAGTAGTATGTGTGAGTACGCACACAGACGCAACCATTAAACCAATACCACTGCAAACAGTGTGTATCTACACCAACAGAGTGGGGAGATTTTACGTCACAAACTCATTACAAGTGGAACAGAGACATAGACAATCTAGTTTGACCCCTTGATTAGACCTAATAGATTGTTGTTTTTTATTCATGTTAATTGAATGTATTCCCTTGAAAAAGTCTCATTTTTCTTGTTTTTGTGTGAAAATCTTGTAATTTTTTGATTTTTTATTTAATAAAATGACAAAATATCATCAAAATATCATTTTTAGTTTGTAATAAATTTGTTCCTACAATTTTTGTTATTTTTATTTAACCTTGATTTTGGTACAAATTTGAGGTATGTATAACTTGCATTAAATAAAGGGAAATTGCGACCGCTAAAGTATGATGAAAAATCTGAAAGTGGGGTAAATGTGAAGAATTTAATTTGGGCTTTACTTTGATGTACCTCACTTCTCTTGTAATCCATTCTAAATAATTTTTCTGATGGCATTCACTTTTACCCCAAAATTCATAAGATTTGCAAAACCGCACTGGGGAAAAGTGAATGGCTTATAAAATTTTTGTTTTTCATACGAATTTGCTCAAAATTTGTGTGGTGCAGCCTGAATAATGAAGAATTAAAAATAAGTCAAGCATAATGTGATATATAAAATAAAAAATTCTTAAAACGACGCTATTATCTCAAAACATGAAAATCCATTCACAATTACCCCGGTCAACCCTAAGTTATTATCACATCCGTCCGAAAAAATTTAAAAATCGCTATTTAGATATCTAAATCGATTACTATCTACAGCAGTAATATAATTTTCAAAAAAATATAACATACAGAAACGGTCTCGTTACAGTTTTATATATATATATATATATATATATATATATATATATATATATATATATATATATATATATATATATATATATATATATATATATATATATATACAGTGTCCTTCATAAAGTTCGCACCATATGGGAAACTTTTTTACTACTGGTATTTTGAAAAATATTTTAGTGGGCTTAGTTGGTGCATCGGTTGAAATGAAAAAGTGACTAGACACATTTCACCCTCTACTTGCTATTTGGCAGGAAACCGGAAATTTCAAATTTGAGAATTACGAAAAATGGTACCTAATAATTTCAAAGTTATTGGCAGCGCCCGTTCTAGCGTTTACGCCGCCCCGAGCAAAAGGGGATAATTCTGCCCCGGTGCAAAATTTTTTTATACCGGCGACCGTTTTTTTTTTTTGCTCGTCAGCTATAAAATGCCGCTCTGTTTTTACAAAATTACCGCTTTTTAAATTTTCCGCCACGGGCAAAACTCTTTTTTTTTACTTGGCACTTATAAAATTGCCACCCTTTTTTATAAAAATTTTCAAAATTACCGCCCTTAAAATTTGCCGCCCCGAGCAAATGCCCGGCTTGCCCGCCCTTGGAGCGGGCCCTGTTATTGGTCACTTCTTCATGAAATTTTGGCGTCGTATCAAAATTGGGTCTAGTAAACATATTCCGACAGCTAGATACCATAATCTGCAAAAATAACGCCCAAAATTCAGATTTTCCAAAATACGACTTTAAGTGGCCCTAAATTCAAAATAATTTTACATATTCTAGCAAAATAAATTGAGATCTACTCATAACACCACAATTATCATCAAAATATTGTCACAGATATTGGTCTTTCCACAGAAAAATTTAGTTTTGTACTAAAAACCACGTCTCTGTAACATTGGAGTTTTAATAAGCATGAACAATTATTATTACGGTATTTTCTTTATAGTTAGTAGCAAAGATACTTATTACGCTAATTTCATAGAAAAATTTCCAAAGAATAATTCGATTAAATGATATCCCAGTCCTTTAAAATTACTAGAATTTTTGGTAATATCTAATAACTTATTAACAAAATTTATTATCAATATAGCCATGACACACAAAATTCACTGCAATACTGATAATATAATAATAATTAGTTAAATATTAAGAAAATTTCTAGCAATTTTAAAGGACTGGGGGTCATTTATTTGATTTATTCTTAAGAGATTTTTATATGGAATGAGCGTACTGAATATCTTTACGACAAATTACAAAGAAAATAAAGTGATGATAATTGTTCATGCTTATTAGAATTTCAATGATACAGAGACGTGTTTTTTACGACAAAAATAAATATTTTTATTGAAACACCAATATCTGTGGCAATATTTTGATAATATCTGTGATTTTATAAATAAACAGATTTGAAATATTGGTATAATTTTTATTTTGCTACAATTCATAAAACAGTTTTAAATTTAGGGTCTCTTAACGTCGTATTTTTAAAAAGTTAATTTTTAGGCTTTATTTTTCCAGACTGTGGTATTTAGCTATCGGAATATGTTAACTAGACCTAATTTTGATATGATGCCAAAAGTTCATGACGAAGTGATCGGTATTTTCCAAATTACTACCACTTTTCATAATTCGCAATTTTGAAATTTCCGGTTTCCCGCCAAATAGTCGGCAGAGGGTAAGATATGTTTTGCTACTTTTTCATTCCAACCGATGCACCAACTAGTCCCACTAAAATATTTTTCAAAAAATCAATAGTAAAAAAGTTTCCCAGAACTTTATGAAAGACACTATATATATACCGTGTGTTTTTCGAGAGTTGTCATTCGATTTATTCCTAAAATATGCATCTAATCGGAAAAAAGTTTATACAACAAATATTCAAAATAGAGGTGGCCATTAACGAAAAATTGTTCCAGATTTCTAGGACCTATGGTTTTTTTGGAATAGAACAAAAAATTTTTTTTCAAATGGAAACATATGTTGAGATGTTTTTTAAAAATTAACTTATTACTTCAAATTACCAATAAATTATGCTAAAATTTTCATTATTTTATTTCATATTTTTTAGAAATTGCATTTTTGAGTTTTAATTTTCAAAACCCGTGGTCAAGTTTGTTTAAACGAACGCAAAAAATACGGTCCATTTAAACTTTAGATTAAAAAAACTACAACATAAGTTGTAATGGTACGTTGGCATTAATCTCTTACCATAAAACAAAATTAATTAATGAAATACATTAATTATCAAAATAATTTGTAGTTTTTCCTCAAATATTTAACTCAATATTCAATTAAAAGTCATTAAATTATAGCTGTAGTTTTAATTTTTAATATTTAATATTACACCACACTAAAGAAGTCAAAATCTAGTAGGTTTAAAACAGGCATTGTGTACTTACTAAACTTTTTAAAACGTAGTAATAAACCTAATAAATTTGGAACCTGTATTTATAGTTTCTTATGGAAATGCATAGATGGCAGAATAGATATGATTTAATGTTAATACGAGTAACTATAATAAATATTGTCAAATATTTTAGCTTAACCGAATTTAACGAAAAAGTAAGAAAATTGTCCAAAAAAGCATTTTGAGCTTGCAATATGTCCAAAAAGGAAAAAATGTGGTTTTATTTATTTCCATTAGTGTATCGTGTAAGTCAATATATTTCTTTTTTATTTTCAATAATTTTAATATAGTAAATAATCATTTTCTTAATCTTATATTCCTTTGCAGTAAAATTCATTTCATTCGATGTGTAAAATTGAAGTATTTAGTTCAACTTCGGTCAACTTCAATAGAAAAAAGTTAGCTGATCACTGATGGTGAAGATACTGATGGTGAGTGATCACTGATGGTGAAGAGAAAAAACATTTCCATTTGAAACGAAATTTACTCCTGTAAATAATGGTTCTATAGTGTACATTTACAGTGTAATGAGCTTACTCTCGAAAAAAAAAACCGATGAAAAGTTTTGATTACCAAAGACTTACCGAGTATCATTTTTATAAAAAAAAATTTATTCTGTATTTTAAAAGACAAAAATGGTTTCTGTAATTCAAACAAATGTTGTAATGAAACAGGTTTTACTAAAAATAACAAAGTTTATTTAAAAAAATAATAAAGTTTTTGTTAAAAATATCTTATTTTTAATTCACTCTTATAACATTTACTCAGATGTATTTATCTCCGAGAGCGGAACTGCGCCGCGCCGCGTTTTCGACCTAGTGGACGTCATCATTGCCAACGTTGCCACTGGTGATATCTTCATTCAGGTTATCATTGTCAGCATCGATATCATTGGAATTCCAACTATTTGTATAAATTACATTTAAATCGTTGCCTTTTTCCAGGTTCAGCAGATCTGGTTCACATTGCTGTTTTGAGCTAGATTTTGTATACGTGACCTGAGGTTTTAGATAAACAGATTATGTTTTTAGGTCAAGTTATCTTCAGTAGTCACTAAATAATCATTGTTGTTTAAGACTTTTCTGACTGTTGCAGGAACCCACTTTACTTTTTTTATAAAAGTATAGAAAGCAAAGCATTCGTAACTCAACGATGAATCAACAGATAGTATACTATTTGAATACCTTGCTTAAAATTGCGAGCATAACCTGACAATAATTCATATCACACTGGCCTAAAAAAAAATATTTTTAAAATTAAAAACCATTAATATTTTTAAATAATGAACCTAAAATTAAAATTACGCAAACCAATGTAATAATATTTTTTTCGAAAGTAAATATGCAAAATATGGAAATATGTTTCTGCATGACAGATGATGTCATTCAAATCAGTTAAAAATTTCTGTTTTACCCACCTGGAAACACGAGTTTTACGAGTTGTTAACTACATAGATAGCCATCTATGTAGCATAAATACAATTAACGCTTAGCTACTTTCCGTAATTATGAGGCTTGTTTGAACTAGGCGGTCTTAAACTCACCAAAATTCTCTTAAATAAATCACTTTTAAGCGCGAAAGTTGTAAAATTTGAAAAAAAAAACTTAAGTTTGTACCGTATCTCGGAAACCACAAGAGCTATAAAGCTCCGAAGTATATGAATCAATGTCCCCCCAGTGGCTACAACTTTTATTTGAACAATTTTTCGATTAAATCAACGGTTTGGCTGTAATAAAAATGGCAACTCTCGAAAAACTCACACAGTATATATATATATATATATATATATATATATATATATATATATATATATATATATATATATATATATATATATATATAAGGGTGGTCCTTATTTTTGAAGTTTCGAAATATTGCTATCTGACCCTCTTATGTTGTTCTGAGACGTATAAAAATAATTTGTGTAAAATTTCCGGCAAATCAGATGATATTTAGTGGTCGCTCAAGTAAAATGAAATTTCAACCTAAACTTAGTTCTATTTTACATTGCTGACGCGTGAAAATATTGTCTGGGGAGACACAGTGCTATATTTATCTGTTTTTATTTCGTGATATCTACTTAATGTTTTTTTAGCCTTTTTATTAACGTTTTTTACTGAAACCACATCACTTGATAAAACACTCAGATTTAGAAGTAAAAACTAAAATTTTTACCTGTTTATAATTTTTTTGACTCCAAGATCCCAGAAAATTCTTTTTGTTATAATGTCAATTAGTTAAACTCAATTCTTTATTCTTATGCTACTAAATATTTTAAAGCAAGGTTCTCGGTTCTAAACTTAAGCGATGAAATGATCCAGTATCTAAATCCGACATCAAAATTACAATTAGTAAAAAAAGTTGAATTAAAATAAATGTAAACCAAAAATTTAAAAAAATATACAAGAAATCGGATATATAATTAGACACAAAATAATATTCCAAAAATAATACCTATAAATATAATACTGACAACAACTAAAAAAACGAGAATATTTGAATTTTATCGAACGGTGAAATAGACCGTTGGGGTTGGTACATATTGGAGAGAGGGGATTACATAACAAGTAAATGCCATGTATTTCGGTACTACTGCTAACATAGGTCACAGAAATGGAGCCTGCATACTTTTGGAACAGAAGTTGCAAAAAGACTTCCTGTACCTAGCATGTCGACATTGCATATTAAAAATCATTCTAGCAAGTGTCTTTAACAAGGCTATGTGATATCAATTATCTAAGCTTGATATTGCTATTTTTAAACGTTTTAAGCAGTGCTGGAGTAATATTGACCAGTTGGCGTACGAGTGTGCAAGAAATGATGCAAATGTTATGGCAGCTTTAAGAGATGAGAAGGAAATTGTGATTCAATTTACAGTTAGTAGATTGACGAAAATTCCAGTGAGAGATGACTACAGAGAATTCTTAGAGTTTGCGATTATATACTTGGGAGGACTTCCATCGCGCGGAGTAAACTTTATGTCTCCTGGAGCTAATCATCAAGCTAGATGGATGGCCAAAGCATTGTATCCTTTAAAAATGTGAATGTAGCCAATTGAAACTCACTAATTGTAAGAAAGAAGAAAACGGATTGAGTGGCGTTTGCATTTTCTTGTTCATATTTATCTGAGAGCTTAGTTTACAGCCCCTTACTATTTCAGCTCCATTCATGATCTCAGGCTACTTCAACAGCTTAGTATGGGAAGATAAATACTGGACTTTCTAAAATTGCCAAAAAGAAATTCGAAGGGCACCTATGGTATTTAAGTGAGATCTTGTGGGTCTGGCCTTTTTCGACGAAAATGTGTCCATAACTTCAAAAAAGCTTTGATTCAATTCATTAATGAAAAGGACGGGGTTGACGAACCTCTTAAGCGTTAAGTAGCAAAAGTTCAAGTGAGATGCAGATATAAGATTTTGTGACAAAAAATACAATCAGTTTCTTTTATCGTCTTAATATTTCATTATTCCAAGAGGGTATTTAGAATTTGACCGAGAAGAATGGCATCATAGAAGTGACTACATGCAGGCAGAGGCGACACTTAACATTTGAGGGTTGTTAATGACAACCCTGAAAGACAATATTTATTAGAAGTGGTGGAAAAACAGGTAAAAAACAACTTTAAAATAATTTTTTTTTAAACAGACATTACAAAAGTTAAACTGATCTCTAATAAATTTTAGCAATTAGTCATAAGGAATTTGTTAAATCAGTATATTGAGCTGTACTGTGGGCTGGATTATACATAATATTAAATAATAATAATTTTCTTTTTTTTGTGGATCCTTAAAGGGAAATACTTTATTATTATGTATAAGAATTTGCGTCTGATTTTTTCTAAATAACTAATAAAATTACTCTGAGCACTCATACATGTTCATTGATGTTTTACTGCAAAAATGACATTTTATGTAAAACTTCGACTCCATTGAGCTACCATTAAATGTTGATTAAAACTGCTGAAATTTTACACATATTGCATTTTCGAGTCGTAAAACAATTTTAGGTGGTCAGACCATACGAAATGAAATAAAAAAAATTCTCAGTGTCAGGTAGGACCACCCTAATATATATATATATATATATATATATATATATATATATATATATATATATATATATATATATATATATATATATATATATAAATAGCAAAACGTACACGAGATTTCAGTATTTCATATCTACTTGGAACGGTTACGTATTTGTCTCGACAATAAATAAAATTTTAATATAAAAGAAAAATAACTAAGCCTTTTTTTCTATTTTCTTATTTTAAAAGCAATAATTTTAAAAATTGTACCACTTATATTTTTTCCCAGTTTTATATAAAAGCACTTTTTATATTAGTATATTGTAGAACATTTTTTATGTTAGTATGTATATTGTAAAATTAATTTTAATTTTTTTCTCTTATTATATTTTTTTTTGCTTCCTTTTTTCTGTTGCTTCATCTGAATTTTAAATAATAGTTAATCAAGCAACAACAGTGGCTGCAACTGATTGCCTCTAGTGAAAGTAATTTCATATTCACAATTAACATTCTTTTTCTCTGCATTGTTCGATTTTTAATCTTAAAAGTAATTATGTTGTTCATAACACTTGTAACAGAATAAGACAAAGTAACAATACATTAGACGAAAGATTCTTTATTCTTTAAACGTTATGTACGAATTAGACAGAAATAATGTCTTTTTGTTAATTGTCTTTTAACTATAATGGGTACATTTCTTATTTCTTATGGATAAATACAGAAATCTATTATTAGCACACTTTTGTTTTTGACGAAAATAAGAAAGCTAATTATTGTGCGTTTTGTTTTAAAATGTTTTTTCTTTCATTCCCAAAGGGTATAGCAAGGTAAGTATAGAGAAATGGCCCGCATAGCCGATGTCTGTAATAATATATGTAGTAACATTGGTACCCTAAGTGATTACTAAATATAGGGTCATTGAGCCTTAACCTTGATTTGTCTTTGAGATATTAACTAAAATATGCGTGAGTGCTGTAATTTCTCAAAAACTATAACACCTAGCAAAATAACAGCAACGTCAAAATTTAGGTAATACCTGAGACTATATTATATATTTTTTTGACATTTTTCCCCTAAGTTAAAAATAATTGCATAAAAAATATAATTTATTTTTTAGTATGGTTCTAGTAAACTTACACCTTTAAAAAAAATACAGAACATTGTTTACCTTATATACTTACATAACACCAAATTTCATCAAAATCAAAGATGTGCTTTTTGGGTCATAAATAATTTATTGAGTATAATTATGATATGTATTGACCGTAAGTAGTAGTTCTTGGAGAGAATGAAAACCTCCTTCCATCCTGCCGACTCTTTGAGTGACCTCGGGAGGAGGCAAAATACCGAGGCGGTTCTAGAAGCCTCCGGCGGTGGGTGGAGCGAAATTTGGTCTCCAACCTAACGACACCTAGGGAAATTTTTTCTAACCTAACAGAACCCAACGGAACTTGACCTAACCTAACGAAACCTAAGCGAACTTAGCTTAACCTAACAAAATTTTTTCTAACCTAAGAATTCAAAGATTCCGTAACAGATGGCGCAGCCACCTTCCTGTTTTTTTTCGCTACTAGATGGCTCTCATAGTCTGGATAATAGCGATCCCTGTGTGTAAGTTTGAAAAATTGTCAACAGATGGCATCGAAAACCTTTTTTCGATAGTTAAAAGATGGCGTTGCTAATCTGAACTACCGCGAACTCTGTACCTAGATTCAAAATTCCATGAAAAGATGGTGTTGCTTCCATAATTTTATAATATTTTTATCTGAAAACAGGTTTATACAGGTTTTTCTCTAAATAAAAACACATTTTTTTTTTATTTTTAATAAATTTATTTTAAAAAGAAATATTTTACAATAAAAATGTTTAAATGTCATTACAATAATATTTGTATATGGATATGACATTTTCCATGGCGCAAGTTGTTCCGGAATAATGGCCGCATCGAGGACTAGTGTATGTTAGTAGATAGGCTAGGAGAGAACGGGGCCACCGCAAAACTAAGCAACTTGAACCCTTTTGCCAATGGTTGAAATCGTGTGACTTTACGGTACTACACATTCCGAACTGATGAGTCATCAAACTGTATCGACGTGCAAAACTTGACCTTTGACCCGGCACGTACGGAGTACATGTATTTAAAATTTGTTGTTGACATTTGACCCCAACACTCGCTCATACTGTTGGCCTTGAAATTCCTAAGAGGTGAGTCATCACCAGCAACCAAATTAATTTATGTTAACCCATTATGCGTCATCACAATTTACTTATAACAATTTCATTTTGTGTTAACCCATTACCAGCCAAACCTAACGCATGCGCAGACTGAATTTAAGTACACGACGCATGCGCAGACTGAATTTTAGGTTACAATTTGATAGATGGGGTACACTATCACGTCAAAAATGTGGGATTACCCTAATCCAAGGGATGGCGCCAAATTTTTGACACCTTAATGTACTTAAATTTTTGGTACACTACCGTGTCAAAAGTGTGGACCCCCCTGACCAAAAAGGTATCCGATCACTTTTTGAAGCGTACTGTACGTGCAAACCTTAACCCCAACACGCGCTTACCTTAATTGCGTCATTTTAAACGAAAGGTACATTACCAAGTCAAAAATGTGGGGAATACCCTAACCCACGGGGAGGCCGCTAAATTTTGTGGGGGCACTGTACCAAGCGCTACCGCAAAACTAACTTCAGACTCCAGGGTCCAGATGTCTGACCGCTACTGTACTGCCGGAAATTTGGGTGTCAACTGTAACTCAGGGTTTTTTTTGTATATTTAACCTTGGAAAATTCCAGGAATTTTTATCAGTTTTAACATAAACAAACAACTAATAATTAAATGTTTGTTTTAGCTGAATTATGATCGTAAGACTCATATAAGGAGTTTTTTTGGTATAAGAAAGATGACGTCATGGAATATTAATGAGTTAAAAAATTGTTTAGTAAAAAATATCACCCATTGTAGGCCTCAAGCAAGAAATTATTTTTATCAGTTTTAATACTTTAACATTTAACCTACAGTGACCAATTTTTTAGTTAACTAACAGAAGTTCTTGAAATTTTAACAAGTTACAAAAAATATTACTTCTTATGGTGCACAACATTTTTGAATTTGACTGTAGCACAAAACTGTTTCTATATCAAACGAAAATTATCTGAAATAATTCAGTATGTACATATGTATAGACTCTGTATATTAAAAATATTTTATGTATACACTCTGTATATTGAGAATAAGAAAGAAAATTTGTATATAATTTTAATTTTTATGAATACTAGTAAACGAATTGTATAGCCATTTATGAATAAGTATTAAATCTAATTATAAAATAATTTATAAATATTGCAAAAAATTTGTTTAATCAGCAAAATCAATGTATATCATTTTAATACTGATACATATTTATATTAGGGTATAATAGTATTGTATTTAACATTTTTAAACAGAATAAAAGTTCAATTTTTGGTTTTAAATTACTATAAGTTAAACACGTCGCTTAATATAAAAATGATAACAGCATTGAGTTTTACTAAATTTTTAAGTCTGTAAAATCAAAATTTTTTATAGACTAGAACATTTTGAATTTGCTACTCTATCATTAACATACAAATAATATCATGTATATATAACGGGTGTATATTTAGTATTTTTAATAAATATTTTAGTATACAGGGTGTATCATGAAATATGCTTTTCAATTAGAATAATAAATTTCATAAGATTTTTGTTAATACTCTTATAGGTTAACGAAAGAAACTTTTTGCTGTAAAAAAAAATAGGGGAATGCAGGGTAATAATTAAATAAAACGCACATATTTTTTTTTTAAATTTTATTTATAGAATATGTATACAAAAAATTAAATTGCTTAAATCTATATATTACTTAAAATCGATTTATTTTCCATATAAAAATTTTTTAAAAGAATACAATTTTCTAATGAACAAATTTTATCTGAATGAAGCATACAGCGTCTTGAATAATATTCATCTCGCAGAATGGAAATCTTCGGTACATCAAATATTTCTTCCAAATTCAAAATCCACGGCTGGTTTTCGGTACCATCAAACAAACTTGATATCCATTTCTTCTTTTCACCACCCTTGACGTATATAACATCATACTTCTTTAATATAGGTTTCAATATGGTATGAAGTTTTTTGTATGGAATAAATCCATACGACCAAGGTATCCCATGCCAATTTCGGTAAAGCCAACTGGCTACTCGTTGATATTTCTTCGGCAACTCGTTGAAATCAAACGGTGCGTCGAATATAAGATGTAATATATCATCCGAATTTTCTGCAGCAATACCAACTTCTTTAAAATAAAATTCGTTGTTAGCTCCTTGATAGCCTTGTATGTCAAGAAACGCCATTTTTTACCGCCACCGTAGAACTGAATTTATTCACACAATCCACAACTTTATATAGAATAATTAAAAGTGGTGGGGGTAGTTAGTTAATTTGTGGAACGTATTCGAAAATGGCTATTAATAGCTATTGCTAGTTTACCATCAAATTACAAACTGTTAATAATATTTAGCACATTTGTGAGTACCAGGTTCTTTTCACTTTAAGACCTAGTGATTTAAGGAATGCTAAATTTTCAGGTGAAATGTGTTGTTGCTCAAAAGTTTTACGTTTAATGATCTTAGGTTTCGAAAGTCCTTTGCTAGGTTCTCTAGCGGTGGACTGCGCTGAATTGTAAATTAACATGGTTCCAAAATGTAATTGTTTTACCACGAAAGTATAATTTTCAACGAAAGAGATGTTAACTCTTTGACAACCACCGGTAAATAGATAATATTTTATGTAAGTTCAACTATTTTATACCCTTCAACCATGATAAGGTGTATAAGCTGGAGTATAACTCAGCAAATTATATAGCGGTGGTGACGTAACACACAAATGCGGTGGTTGTGTTGCGGTTGTGGCGGTGGCGGTGTTTGTGTGGTGGTTGTGTGGTGGTGGCGGTGGTGTTTGTGTGGCGGTGGCGGTGGTTTTGTGTGGTGGCGGCGGTGGTGTTTGTGTGGCGGTGGTATTTGTATGGTGGTTTCGGTGATTGTGTGGTGGTTGTGGGGGTGGCTGGGTAGCAGCGGTGTTTGCGGCTGACGTGCACAAATTTATCATTAATTCAATCGAAGCAGCAATTTACTGTAGACAATAAATCGGTGGTGACATCTCGCGGTGTTTGTTGAACGCAATATCTAAATTAATCAATCTGGTGACGTTCCTGTTCCCTGCTCTTATACTGGAAGATTATTAGATATCGATTTTAGATAAAATATTGGAAAATTTCGGTTACAAAATACTATAAATACAACTGAATTATTAACCGGATGTCATTTGTTGGTTAAGTTCCAGAAGGTAAACAACAACAGCAACATGCCGATTTGTGGTATTTGTAAATTTCAACCGTCACAGTGTAAGTGTGCCTTCTACGAGTACTGTGATAGGTGTCGAAATGAAAAACGAATTTGCATGTGTTGTAAACGATGTATGATGCCATTTCCAAACTGTGTTTGCAATTATATAAACTGTACCACATGTAAAAGCCGCTGCAATTGCAAATAATTTAGTAAAATCAATCATCTGATTGCCACATAATACATATTGACCAATTCCACGGTTGCTCAAACCAACGTAAACATTTATTTATAACGCAATGACCAGCGATGTAATGAGGCATAATGGATATTTTGTGTAACAGTGGAATTGGTCAATATCGATTAAATATCGATTTTTTATAAAATATTGGATTATTTGGTTTCAGTCAAAATACTATAAATACAACTGAATTATTAACCGGATGTCATTTGTTGGTTAAGTTCCAGAAAGTAAACAAAAACAACATGCCGATTTGTGGTATTTGTAAATTTCAACCACCACAGTGTAAGTGTTCCTTCCCCGAGTATTGTGATAGGTGTCGAAACGAAAAACGAATTTGCATGTGTTGTAAACGATGTATGATGCCATTTCCAAACTGTGTTTGCAATTATGTAAACTGTCCCACATGTAAAAGTCGCTGCAATTGCGAATAATTTAGTAAAATCAATCACCTGATTGCCACATCATAAGTATTGACCAATTCCACGGTTGTTAAAACAAACATTAGCATTTATTTAGGAATGAGGTATAACGTATATTTTGAGTAACAGTGGAATTGACCAATACCTATTAATCAGTATTAAAGTTTTTGTTGAATACTCAAAATATACATTATACCTCATTACTAAATAAATGTTAATGTTTATTTGATATTTTCCATTGGTTGTGGTGTATAAACACTGATCATATGAAGGTGTGGTTGCTTTCGAGTAACTTAATTTGTAGCTGTGTGGGAATAAACATATCGGTGGGGTAAAATGAGCAACTCAAATTTTGTAGTTGTGTTGGGGTGGTGGTGGTGGTGGTGTTGGCGGTGGTGGTGGTGGTGGTTGTGGTGTTGGTTTTTGTGGTGGCAACTCATAATTTATTTAAGCGACGTGCTGTAACAGAAATTGGTAGTGTATTGGCAAAATGTCTAAACAACACGGTGTTGAGTTAAGTATAAGTGATCTGTGGACCACTTTTACTGCCACTGATAGAACAATGGATCCGGTTTTGGAGAAGTTGAATAAACTTGGTGCTGGTAAACCATTCAAATCGCTATCTACACTCAAACCGTATGAAACGTGGAAAATTCTTGATGTACGACGCATGGAAACTCGATATGGGCCAGCGGTTGCGGTGGAACTTGCAGATGCTCAAGTGTTCCTTCCAAAACGATTCGCGGATTTGGATGAGCAGACCATTCAATGTTTACGTACAGGACAATATTTTATTACATATAAAGGAACTGATTCTAGTGGTTTTTTACATATTGTGGAATTTAGTAAATAGCTATCACATGTATGATGTTAGATGTAAGATTAAGGTAACTGTCAGATATGAAAATGAATTGATGTACTTTTTAATTTTAATATTGTAAACGTATATTTCATTAAAAAATAAATTATTTTACGTATAAATTCTTATATTGTTCTTATTTTACAACACACTAGAACCTCCCAAATTATATCTTGAATTATGATAAGACTCTCAGTAGGTATGGACCCAGTTGGCAACGCAATGTAATTGCCTATATTCAGGAGCAAGTATTTTAATGTTGGTGTTGAGTCACCTGACACTTGCATATAGCTTTTCATTCATTTTTCTGAACTAAGTTCCAAACCGAAAGAGCGTAATGGGAGCAAAATGTGTAAGCCGGATGTCAACAGCTACTTCATGGAGTAAAATGAGCAACTCAGATGTGGTGGTTGCGGCGGTGGTGGTGGTGGTGTTGGCGGTGGTGGTGGTGGTGGCGGCGGCGGCGGTGGTGGTGATGGAGTATATAAGTAATCGCTAACACAATTCTGAATTAATCTTGTAAGACTAGTTGAGCTTTACACATCTATCATAATGTTCGAGTGTACGCGGTGCTATAAAAGCTTCTCGCGGAAAGATTCTCTTTCACGTCATATAAGAAATACACATATGCGGGAATTTTCACCAAAAAGGTTTGAAAATAGTTACTCTCTTGATCCGCTAAAAAGACAAACATTAGACACGGCTGATGACTTATCTAGTTATGATACCGGGAGGAATGATGTTGATGATGAATTTCTAAACAACAAAGTTGAAGAAAGGGTCAATCCACTTGAACAAAGAATTAAAGCTGCATCAAAAGCAATTCAAACTAAATTTAATAATTTAAGAAATCAAAATAATGTTTACACACCCAGCGATGAGTCTAATAACAGGGTTTTAACCACTTCTGATAGTGGAACTGTTATCATTCCCAAGTTAACTACAGCTTTGCAAACCCTTTTGGATATTTTATTAATCAAAGAAACTCAAAATAAAGTTGAGGATTCTAATGAACGAATAGCAATAAAACGTCCAGTCAATTCAACGGACCAAGAGCTACTTGCTAAGCGTATCAAATACAACGACTCGGAAAATGCTAATGGGCAATCGAAAAAAATAAAATACTGGCATAATCCTAATACTTTAATAGATGAATTACGATGTTTATACGAGACTTCAGAGACTGGTGAAAAAATACTCAATATTATTCGGAGTATAGAGGAAAATAAAAACATATTGTTTAACGTTGACGATAGTGAAGCTTTAATCGAAGAGTTAGATGCTTTAAGAGAAACTACTGTAGGTCAAGAAATATTCTCTATACTTCGTGAACTTCAAAAGGCTGATGTTATTGAGCCACTAGGTGATTATCTGGATGAAACTGATAAAGAAGATGCTAGCGATTATGATGATGATTAATTTAGATATTGCGTTCAACAAACACCGCGAGATGTCACCACCGATTTATTGTCTACAGTAAATTGCTGCTTCGATTGAATTAATGATAAATTTGTGCACGTCAGCCGCAAACACCGCTGCTACCCAGCCACCTCCACAACCACCACACAATCACCGAAACCACCATACAATTACCACCGCCACACAAACACCACCGCCGCCACCACACAAACACCACCGCCACCGCCACACAAACACCACCGCCACCACCACACAACCACCACACAAACACCGCCACCGCCACAACCGCAACACAACCACCGCATTTGTGTGTTACGTCACCACCGCTATATAATTTGCTGAGTTATACTCCAGCTTATACACCTTATCATGGTTGAAGGGTATAAAATAGTTGAACTTACATAAAATATTATCTATTTACCGGTGGTTGTCAAAGAGTTAACATCTCTTTCGTTGAAAATTATACTTTCGTGGTAAAACAATTACATTTTGGAACCATGTTAATTTACAATTCAGCGCAGTCCACCGCTAGAGAACCTAGCAAAGGACTTTCGAAACCTAAGATCATTAAACGTAAAACTTTTGAGCAACAACACATTTCACCTGAAAATTTAGCATTCCTTAAATCACTAGGTCTTAAAGTGAAAAGAACCTGGTACTCACAAATGTGCTAAATATTATTAACAGTTTGTAATTTGATGGTAAACTAGCAATAGCTATTAATAGCCATTTTCGAATACGTTCCACAAATTAACTAACTACCCCCACCACTTTTAATTATTCTATATAAAGTTGTGGATTGTGTGAATAAATTCAGTTCTACGGTGGCGGTAAAAAATGGCGTTTCTTGACATACAAGGCTATCAAGGAGCTAACAACGAATTTTATTTTAAAGAAGTTGGTATTGCTGCAGAAAATTCGGATGATATATTACATCTTATATTCGACGCACCGTTTGATTTCAACGAGTTGCCGAAGAAATATCAACGAGTAGCCAGTTGGCTTTACCGAAATTGGCATGGGATACCTTGGTCGTATGGATTTATTCCATACAAAAAACTTCATACCATATTGAAACCTATATTAAAGAAGTATGATGTTATATACGTCAAGGGTGGTGAAAAGAAGAAATGGATATCAAGTTTGTTTGATGGTACCGAAAACCAGCCGTGGATTTTGAATTTGGAAGAAATATTTGATGTACCGAAGATTTCCATTCTGCGAGATGAATATTATTCAAGACGCTGTATGCTTCATTCAGATAAAATTTGTTCATTAGAAAATTGTATTCTTTTAAAAAATTTTTATATGGAAAATAAATCGATTTTAAGTAATATATAGATTTAAGCAATTTAATTTTTTGTATACATATTCTATAAATAAAATTTAAAAAAAAAATATGTGCGTTTTATTTAATTATTACCCTGCATTCCCCTATTTTTTTTTACAGCAAAAAGTTTCTTTCGTTAACCTATAAGAGTATTAACAAAAATCTTATGAAATTTATTATTCTAATTGAAAAGCATATTTCATGATACACCCTGTATACTAAAATATTTATTAAAAATACTAAATATACACCCGTTATATATACATGATATTATTTGTATGTTAATGATAGAGTAGCAAATTCAAAATGTTCTAGTCTATAAAAAATTTTGATTTTACAGACTTAAAAATTTAGTAAAACTCAATGCTGTTATCATTTTTATATTAAGCGACGTGTTTAACTTATAGTAATTTAAAACCAAAAATTGAACTTTTATTCTGTTTAAAAATGTTAAATACAATACTATTATACCCTAATATAAATATGTATCAGTATTAAAATGATATACATTGATTTTGCTGATTAAACAAATTTTTTGCAATATTTATAAATTATTTTATAATTAGATTTAATACTTATTCATAAATGGCTATACAATTCGTTTACTAGTATTCATAAAAATTAAAATTATATACAAATTTTCTTTCTTATTCTCAATATACAGAGTGTATACATAAAATATTTTTAATATACAGAGTCTATACATATGTACATACTGAATTATTTCAGATAATTTTCGTTTGATATAGAAACAGTTTTGTGCTACAGTCAAATTCAAAAATGTTGTGCACCATAAGAAGTAATATTTTTTGTAACTTGTTAAAATTTCAAGAACTTCTGTTAGTTAACTAAAAAATTGGTCACTGTAGGTTAAATGTTAAAGTATTAAAACTGATAAAAATAATTTCTTGCTTGAGGCCTACAATGGGTGATATTTTTTACTAAACAATTTTTTAACTCATTAATATTCCATGACGTCATCTTTCTTATACCAAAAAAACTCCTTATATGAGTCTTACGATCATAATTCAGCTAAAACAAACATTTAATTATTAGTTGTTTGTTTATGTTAAAACTGATAAAAATTCCTGGAATTTTCCAAGGTTAAATATACAAAAAAAACCCTGAGTTACAGTTGACACCCAAATTTCCGGCAGTACAGTAGCGGTCAGACATCTGGACCCTGGAGTCTGAAGTTAGTTTTGCGGTAGCGCTTGGTACAGTGCCCCCACAAAATTTAGCGGCCTCCCCGTGGGTTAGGGTATTCCCCACATTTTTGACTTGGTAATGTACCTTTCGTTTAAAATGACGCAATTAAGGTAAGCGCGTGTTGGGGTTAAGGTTTGCACGTACAGTACGCTTCAAAAAGTGATCAGATACCTTTTTGGTCAGGGGGGTCCACACTTTTGACACGGTAGTGTACCAAAAATTTAAGTACATTAAGGTGTCAAAAATTTGGCGCCATCCCTTGGATTAGGGTAATCCCACATTTTTGACGTGATAGTGTACCCCATCTATCAAATTGTAACCTAAAATTCAGTCTGCGCATGCGTCGTGTACTTAAATTCAGTCTGCGCATGCGTTAGGTTTGGCTGGTAATGGGTTAACACAAAATGAAATTGTTATAAGTAAATTGTGATGACGCATAATGGGTTAACATAAATTAATTTGGTTGCTGGTGATGACTCACCTCTTAGGAATTTCAAGGCCAACAGTATGAGCGAGTGTTGGGGTCAAATGTCAACAACAAATTTTAAATACATGTACTCCGTACGTGCCGGGTCAAAGGTCAAGTTTTGCACGTCGATACAGTTTGATGACTCATCAGTTCGGAATGTGTAGTACCGTAAAGTCACACGATTTCAACCATTGGCAAAAGGGTTCAAGTTGCTTAGTTTTGCGGTGGCCCCGTTCTCTCCTAGCCTATCTACTTATGTTGATGTTATGATTCTCAACTTGGGGCAAATTGTTATTTCTTCAAAGTTCATAATGGGCGCTGACGGTAGTAGTCGTTTCAAATAGCGCACTTTTTCTTCTCCTTTCGTATAGATGATTCGAGTTCCGTGTAGATTGTTTATTAAAATGTATTGTAATTCCTCGTATTCAATATGTCCATCCATCCAGGCGAACCCATGATGATTTTTCCGCAACCAGCGAGCTGTGCGTTGATCTTTTTCGCTTAATCCGCAAAACGGTATTGGTGATTTGAAAATATAGTGTTGTAGTATATAATCTTCACCACAATTTTCTTCGGAAGAATCGAATTTCAACACAGCCAATTCCTTTATTGTAGAATTTCTCATTTGTTGAATTTGGAAATCCTTGGAAGTCAACAATTGCTGTGTCGGCCTTCATTGTGCGTTGTCTAGAGCGAAACTGACTGATTTATAGTCGGATTGCGATGCTTTTACACATATTTTGTAACAATATTCGTCAATGGATTATATTGAACCACCCGGTCATGTAGTAGAAGACAGAATGCTGATGTATTCTCTGGCACCTCCTTCAACGTTTTAAATTCAATTCGAATATCCACCGGTCAACTTTTCAATCATTCGTTATCCTGTTATTTTATTGTGGAAAATGAATTAGTTTGTCGACCCCGAGTTGGTGTAGTGGTTAGCAACTCCGCTCTTATCTGGTAGATTGTGAGTTCGAAACCAACCGGGGGAGATTCGTCATCTACATTACTACGCCGCTCATAGTAGAATTGTTGGTATTTCAGGGTTTTCAACGAGTTGTTTAATAATTTCCTCTCCGCGCTTCGCTTTACTGAGTTCTCTTAATTCTGCGTTAGAACATTGAAGAAGATTGATGTAATGATCCGTAAATTCCATACAACAGAAATATTCCGATATCTCAATATTCCCAATATTTCGTCTATAATTGTATTTGAAAAGTTTACAAACCGCCTCTATAATAATAATAATAATAATAATAATATTAATAATAATAATAATAATAATAATAATAAACCCCCAGGGGCTTGTTGTAACACCCGGTTGCTTCGGTAGTCGGTTGCTACGACAATTCGGGAAGTAGCGCTCCCGGGTCCCCGAGCTAAGGCCAGGTACTCTCTGGTACCTGGTGCGTGGAGTCAACCAGCGCTAAATGGTGGTCTCTGTTAACGGGCTAACTACCCCTAACAGGTTTTTTACTAGTTCCTAACGCTAATAGAACTAGGAAGGCTGGTCGTGCCGCGGGTTTCTCGGATGGGCCCGCACAAAAAGGCGGAACCAGTCACAACTCATCTTCTCGTCTCGTTCGACTGGAGTGGACGGACAGCTTGAGACGTGATCTGCTCACGTGCCGCGCACAAAGTGAGCCAAATAAGAGAGGGTACATGGCAAGGATGCACGCCATATGGTGCCATATGCATCCCGAACACTCAAATTTAACGCCACAAAATCTGCGTGACCATGTAGCCCGAATTATAAAATTGAAAATACCTACCCGACATGACGATAATCGAGAAGCTCGCGAAGAAGCTAGGGTTGCTGAAACTGTGATGGTGGAAGTTGAACAGGATTCTGCGGTCAATGGTGAGAGCTTGGCCAATATTAACATCACAGAGCAGGATCAACCGGTAACTCATGGTGACAGCATGGTTACTGAGGCACAGACGGACTTGTTAAATCAAGCCAACACAGATACTGTGCTAGAGTCTAACACCAGAACGAGTTCAACTCCCACACAGAATGATGCCGATCTAAATAAATCCCTTTCTGTCTCAGACAATTTAAGAAAACAATTTCGCGATCTTCTCGAGACCGATTTAGACTATGACCACGTCCCAAACACCGACGGACGTATGTAAAGGGCGAACAACTGACCCTACTAAACGAAATTTTGGACGATCATCTATCCCCATCCAGTGATCTCACCGACGTCGACAACGCAGTATATGCAGCGATGCGTGTCCTGACCCCATGTACTAAGCAGCAAAAGACTGCAGAGGAGAAGGCACGGATTCGTATTAAACAAATTGACACCAAGGTGAGGGCACTACGACAGATGGTATCGCGTATCCAATGTGTGATAGAATATATTCAGACCAATAGGCGCTTTACGCGAAAGGTACGGACTTTTGCCAGAGAACTAAGGTACCGCTATCACACGATAAATTTGGGCAATCTGTTGACCATCAAACAGACACATTTGGATAAGATACGCGCATTGGCCCTGGCCAAGAAGAAAGTAGCCCGGCGTGAACGGTGTATTCGGGAAAATAAGATCTTTAACTCGAACCCTTCACGCCTGTTCGCATCTAAAAGCCCTGTCGTGGAGCAACCACCGACGGTCGACGCAATAGAGGATTATTGGCGGGGGATATATGAGACGACTAAAGAGACTGACTTGGACTGTATTCCCATCAGCCAGTTTAGATGGTACTGCAAACAACAGCTTGGCAAAGTGCCATCTCACACCAATATAACATCTGTTGATAAAGAGGAAGTCGAACTTGCTTTCAAAGGCAAGAAGAACTATTCGGCTCCGGGCATTGATGGAATAACGAATTTTTGGTGGAAGAAGCTCGCTAGTACCCACCGCCACCTTGCCCGTATATTTTCAAATTGGTTATTTAACTGTGAGCCAATACCATCGTGGCTCGCTGAGGGAAGAACGGTCCTAATACCGAAAAAAGGAGACCTATCACAACCACAGAACTACAGACCGATAACGTGCCTGAACACTGTGTATAAAGCGTTCACTTCGATTCTATATGAACGCATCTTGAAGGCGATTGAACCAGTGTGGAGTTCGATCTATGAACAACGAGGTTCAAAAAGAGGAATGTCGGGTTGCAAAGACAACTTGCTGGTCGACAGATGTATCTGTCAGGACGCTAGACAGCACAAACGCAACCTGAGCATGGCCTGGGTGGACTATCGGAAAGCATTTGACACAACGTCGCATGAGCTCATTATCTATTTGCTCCATTGTCTGCGAGTCCACCCCGACATTATTAAATGTATTGAACACCTGTTGCCGCTCTGGAAAACAAGGTTCACAATAACATCCGGTGAACACGTTGTGTCAACGGAGTTGGTGACATACAAACGAGGCGTATACCAAGGAGACAGCCTCAGCCCACTTTTGTTTTGCATCTCGTTGTTGCCCCTGTCAATCAGCCTAAGAAAGGAACCCGGGTACTTGTGTGGCCCGGTAGGAAATCGCGAGCATAAAGTCACACATTTATTTTATATGGATGACTTAAAACTGTATGCCTCGTCGGAGAGTGATCTCAACTGCGCTCTAAAATTAACACACAAATACACGCACGCGATCGGTATGGAGTTCGGACTGGACAAATGCGCGGTGGTGCACTGTAAGCATGGTGTAGTTCCGAATTTTGATTCACACGCCCAATTAGTGGATGGAAGCATCATAGAACATCTTGATGAAGGAGCGACCTATACGTACCTTGGTGTTGGCGAAAGTCACATCCAGGACGTGAAGAACATGAAGGCCGCCTTAAGTAGTAGATATAAGCCCCGTCTCCGACAGATTTGGAGTTCCGAATTGTCGGCGAAGAACAAGACCAGCGCTACAAATATGTTAGCCATACCCATCCTTTTATATACTTTTGGCTCAATTAAGTGGAATGTGAATGAATTGGAGGAACTAGACCGAGACACGCGGAAAATAATGAATATCAACCGTAGTTTGCACCCACGCGCATCGACACAACGACTTTACCTCCCACGAGACCAGGGGGGGAGGGGGCTCCTGTCAGTCGAACGTTTACATGATCGTATAGTCTTGGGTACAGCTTGTCGTGTACTTAACAGTTCAGACCCGCTATTGCAACTCGTCAGGGATCACGAGCTTGCTGGCGTAGGCGCATTTTTATTCACAGCAGCGCAACGTGCCGCCGATATCTTGGGCTTAGCTTTCGATCCGCGTAATCGCGACGGTGATGATAATATTCTTTCACTATCACAGTCGCGCCAAAAGTCGGCAATCAAGAGAGCCGAGCAACAACATCTGCTCAATAAACATCGCGACAAAGTTCACCAGGGTATGTTCTACCGTCATCTTGACAACCTTGGCCTTTCGAGCGAACTCACTTGGGCTTTCTTGAGAGCTAATGGACTTAAATCGGAAACGGAGGGCTTTATCATGGCAGCTCAAGATGGAGTGTGGAACACTTTAACACACCAAAAATATGTGATGGGTAATAAAGGGGTTTCGAGTACCTCGTGTCGGGCATGCAAAGCATACCCGGAAACCTTAATGCACCTGACTTCAGGTTGTTCTTATTATGCTAAATCCACCTATATCCATCGCCATAATGCAGCGTTGCGTGTGCTCAACTTTTATCTTCGTCATCATTACGAAGTTGACAAAACACCAGTCTTGCCCTACGATCCTGCGGAAGTAGAATCCTTTGTTGCCAACCAAAAGTGCAAGATCTTTTGGAATATGCCGGTTGCAACTACCAGGCAATTGAACGCCAATAAGCCTGATGTTGTGCTCCAAGATTTAACATCTCAGACTATGTATGTTATCGAGTTCTCTGCTCCGGCGGAAACTAACATAGTCGAAAAGGAGGAGCAAAAAAGGATTAAATATCAAGATCTAATACATGAACTGCGACAACTGTACCCGGGCTATACTATCCGCTTGGTCGTACTTATAATCGGATGTCTGGGGGGTATGCATAACTCCTTTGTGCGCAATCTTAACATCATTCCGGCTTGTAGATCTCACGCCAACATGTTAGCGGCGTCAATGCAAAAAGCAGTTATTATCGGGACGCTCCGCACGCTCCGGTCGCACGAGACGACTTTCTCCGGGAGTTCATGAACACCTTTGAACGCCCATGCCCCGTTTAGAGCGGGTCCTCGAACATCCATTGGACCTGCCCTCGAATCTCCCACTGCCATGGTTTTGCAGTGAGGTTCGGGGATTTATTAGGTAGGGAAGACCAGGGAGGGGATGCTGTATGACGGACATTACGTACCTGACCTAGAAGTACCTGACCTGGTACGCTGCACGGACACTTTTCCCTCCGCCTGGGGGTTTTTGAAGTGCAGTCGCGTTATCTCGTTAAACTTTCTCATAATAATAATAATAATAATAATAATAATAATAATAATAATAATAATAATATTTTATTTGTTTTTAAATCGTACAGCGATTATAACAAATGAGATCAGTGTTTACAAATTTACAATGTATATAAAAGTTTGTACATAAATGCATATAAACTTTGCAAGACAAATATAAGCAATATACATAATAACAACTAATCAAAAATTTAATCATGTTCAACAATCTTAATAAAATTTGTTAAGATTAATAACAAAAGTAAACTGACTAGTAAGTAAATAGACAAGTAATTAAATAATAATAAAAATATATCTTTGACTTCGTAACTATATCTATAAGTATAACAATTAAACAGTAACAAATTTATATAATATTTTTGGGTAAAAATAAATACACTAAAATAGGTAAATAACAACAATAAAATTATTAATTATTATGTACACGTATACACACACATATATATACACAATCATTCACAATTTCACATATACATAAATATACCTACTGAATATATTACTCTGTTGCAATTTATATTATACAGAATTATAAACATATTTTGATTAAATTAATAAATCCACAAAAACTTCAACGATGACGTGATCACAAATATCAATCAAACATAGCTTGTGTCACAAACCAGTACAATCGAAAGCCATACATAAAATACAATCAATAATCATTATTTGAATTACTTATTATTTGATGAAAATATTAAATGTAGAATTTCTCTTCTTTTCCTCCCTGTTAATCACTTTGTTACAATAGTAAAGAAAGATAACAATATACAAAATACGAAGTGTGAATGTTGCGGATGTTCTATAATATTACTAAAAATTTTCTGGTTTCTAATAATACTAGCAACATGTATTTTCTTAGTAATATCAACACTGGTTAAAGTTAATATGGTCAGTCGTTTAATACGAATGATCTGAGTCTAAATGCTTGTATTGTAAAGTTGAATATATCGTTAATTTGCTGAATATTTTCGATATGAAATAAATTAACGTATAGTTCTTGTCTATTCGTCACTTCACTTAAATATTTTTCGATGTAGTGTGATCTGTATGGTTTGTAAATCGGACAGCGAACATAAAAATGATATTCATCATCTCTTTCTCGTGTATTGCAAACTGGGCACAATTCGTTGTAGTTAAGCGAATATCGATAACCAGATACTAGCAGACGGAAATGAAATTGACTTGCGGTACGAATCTGAGATATAGTTCGAAGTTTAGCAATCGAGATACGGAATTTTAGGTAATTAGATTGCTGATTATTACGTTCAAATAGTTTAATGTACATATCATTATAATGTGAATAATATAAAGACTCAATATCTTTTTGGTGTAATGATTTACTATACAAATCGATTATTTCCTCTATTAGATTTCGCGGAATTTTGGTGCGATACTCATTCCAAATTTCAACTTTATTGATACTCGTGAGCACTTCTTTCATCTGCGTGCACCAATTACTGTCACAAAAATTATCCTGTGAGTCGTAACGCATAAGCTGATTGTAGCATACTTTTATGAGTCTGTTGTCTGGTATGCTTAATAAATGATTCCAGAAATTAAGCATTTTCTTAACAATCTGCACTGCAAGATGTGATCTACCAGACTCTAAGCGAACCATAAAATTTGGTGTAGTTCTATTAAGGCCTAGAACTGACTTAATGAATTTCAACTGCACTGATTCGATTTTGTCCATGCACTTGTACGACCATATTTCGGACAAATATAACAATGTAGCACTCACTGTACTGTCAAATATCCGAAATTTTGATGTCCACGAGTTCGATTTCACTGCGCTTAGGATACGTCTCACACGTGCACCCGCAAAGTTTGCTTTATTAGTCGCGTGGTTTGCTGCCTCTAAAAATTTACATGTCGACGTAAAAGGTATTCCCAAGTATACATAGCGTTGACATATTTCAATCGTCTCTAAGTTATATTTAAATGCAGGCAGTTTTCGACATTTTGGTGAATTTCTGAATACTATAATTTTAGTTTTCTTTGTGTTTACTGACAGGAAGTTTTCCTTACAATAAGTATATAAATGATTTAACTTCCGCTGAATGTCTGACGGTGAGTATCCAAAAATTATCATATCATCTGCGTAGCAAAGTGATAAGATATCCACTTGTTGGTTGACGTTAAGTCCACGGAAACCAGCGTTTCTAAAAGATGATTCCAAATCAGCAACAAACAAATTAAATAAGTATGGGGACAGAGTTTCTCCTTGTAATATACCGGAATTAACAGCAATAGCTTCCGTGAATTCGGAACCAGTCCTAACTCTTACGCTAGCATTTGAATAGATTTTCCTTATGACCCTAATGACTTTTCCTGTTATTCCCATATCATATAGCTTTTGCCAAAGTAAGCAATGATTTAATGAATCAAAAGCTCCTTTCAGGTCCACAAAGATAGCATATACATAATTACGTTTAATGCGTACTTGTACTGTTAGTAGCGTATTCAGTATAAAGATATTATCAGCACAGCTTCTTCCAGCACGGAAACCATTCTGTGTTTCGGGCAGCAAATTATTTTCTTCGACCCAAGTTGTTAATCTACGACTGATTATAGATGTAAACAATTTTAGTGAAGAGTTTAATAATGCTATTGGGCGGTAATTTGCAGGATTCTTCGTATCACCGTTTTTATGTATTAAAGTTACTTGAGATTGCGACCACATTTCTGGCGGATTTTCATTGTTAATAATACAGTTAAATAAATTAAGGATGTAATGTCTCCAGTTATCCGGGAGGTACTTATAGAACTCATTGGGTATAGCGTCAGTACCCGGTGATTTATTATTCTTTGCATGAAGTAAGGCAACATCCAATTCTTCCTGAGTTATCTTTGAATCAAGAAAGGGGTGAGTTGTGTCATGAATTACTACTGGAGCCGATGCTTGTTTACCGTATACTTTTTTGAAGTATTCGTGACATATTTGTTTATCCAGATCATTACTATACGTTTTTCCATCGTGTGCGTACATATTAACGATTCTCCAAAAGCTTGCACTATCCTTTGCATTTGAGAAAGTTTCAATTATTTGTTTTTCATAGTTACGCTTGGTAAATCGTATCGCCTTTCTATATTCAGTCCTTGTATTTATATAGTCACTTAGGTATGGGTCTTGGAAATTATTTTTCTTAGCTAGTTTGTATTTTCGCTTTGTGTTTTTTTTCGAAACAAGTAATTCATTAGAAAACCACTTTTGTCTAGGAGGCTTAAAATTGGATAGTTGATGGCAGCGACGTTTCAGAGTCATCAGTAGATCATCAGCAGATTTGTAGATAGCGTTAAGTAAATTTTGCAGCAGTTCATCAGGTGAGAAGCTATTGAAGTAAATTCTATTGCTGTTAGACATATCATAAGTATAGGCTTGCCGGAGGGTATCGTTCCATTTATATAATTTTGTTTCGGTACAAGTCTGATTTTTGCTAGAGTTACCTGAAAAAGATCGCAATAGAGCAGTACCTTTTAAAACGATAGAACAAAGTAAGTGGGAGCAATTACCTGACTCATACACTTTAAAATCTGCTACTTGGTCCAAAAATGCACCCTGGATCCAGGCTAAGTCGATTACGCTTGATCCATTATGGGAAATATATGTCGGCGAAGCTACTGAATCGCTGATCGATCTGCCATTAAGATTTACGAAACCATGTAATTCAAAAGTATCAACTAATATACGCCCTCTTTTATTTATAACTGAATCGGAAGATTTACGGCGACATGAAAGGGTAGAGTTAGTAAATAGCTCTTCTGGTCCTTGATTAAGTTCTCCAATACGCCCATTAAAATCACCAAAGACAATAAAATTTGTACAATTTTCAACCAGAATTTCTCTGATGGTTTCATTCAGTGCGTCAATACAAAATTGTGAGTCTAGATCGGGTTTAAAATAGACTACTCCAACAATGACATTTAAATTACTGTATTTTATTTTGACGAAAATATACAAATTCGATGCGTCTAATATTTCATATCGCATATTTTTCACTTTTTTGATTAACAACATTATTCCTCCGCTTGCTCTACCTTTAGATTTATCTTTGGTAGCAGTAGAGTCAATACGAGCAAAATCATTAAGATAATTAGGTAACTTCACCTCTGAACTCAGCAACCAAGTTTCAACAAGCCCGACTATATTCGAATTCATCAGTATATTGCGATAATCAGATGACAAATTTGAAAGGTTTCCAAAGCCAGATAAATTCCAAAATGATATATTAAAAGGAGGATTTTCGAGATAAGAATTTTCTTTGCTATAATCGCTGTCTAATTGCTAAAGCGTAGAGGGTTTTGAAGTAGAATTATCACTAAAATATTTGTCAATTGTGTCGGTAGTTTTTCGTGCTTTATTTACTTTTCGTTTTTTTGGAAGTGGTTTACTTCTTGGTGATATTTTTTGCTTCAAAGTTAGGTTTTCTGGCGACGCATAATCACTTGAATAGTTATCGGTTTCATCTAAAGTTTGAGTGTCATAATTGTATATAATATGCTGAATGCGTTGCAGGTCATGTACTCCTAGCCGCTCCTTATTGATGACAATTTTATCATAAATTAAAGTTGCTTGCAAACCCTTGGCTTTTGCTTCTTTTAGGAACGGCAGTAATTTCTTACGTTCACTTAAAACCTCTTTGCTGAAGTGTTCGTTTATAAACAGGTTAGAATTTTTTAAATCTTTCTTACTTTTCATCATTTTGTTGCGTATTTCTTCACTTGCAAATTTAACAAGTATAGCTGGTTTAACAGTGCCTAATGTCTGCATATTTGCAATGTCACTGTTTTCAATATTAATATTTAAATTTGCTTGCACCTCTTCTTTAATTTTTGATTTTAAGTCAATTGTGTCATCCTCAATATTTATACCACGAAAAACTAAGTTATTTTTGCGTGCATCACGTAATAAGTATTTGATTGTATCCTCCTGTTTGTAAATAATAGTTTTCATTTCACATTTTTCCTTCTGCAACGACTTAATTTCTTGTTTTAATGATTTAATTTCTTTATTCATATTTAATATTGTATTTTGAAGGGCTTTCAGTTCACTATTTGTGGAATTAACATTTTCATTCAGTGTTTTAATAGCTTCAGTCAGATTTTTAATTAACGTTTCATCCACTTTTTAGTGGAATAATTTGTAAAATTAGGTTTAAATAGGAAATTTGTATCAATTATTTTAATTAATTATTTCCAAATTTTTATTTTAATATAAAGAAAAAAATATTATTAGCTAACTTGCTTTTTTTTTGTTTTTAACCAAAAATAATTATCTGTTGCAACAAATTATGTATAAACACGTATTTTAAACAAAAAATGACTGTTGTTTTTATTTTATTAATTTTATTTTGTATTTTTAAGAGAATCGATTCAATTAATGTTTTTCCGTAATTATTAATATTCATTTATTAATATATTATAATAATTATAAATATTTCCTGTTATTTATTATTAAATAAACGTATTTCTTAAAGAAAAATTCACTTTAATAAGGAACAAAATACAAATCACTATATCTGTCCGCCATCACAACTGATCTCTCACCGCCTCTATAAATTCAATGGTGTTTGTTGAATAATTTTTTACTATTTTAATACACAAGTCGGCCAATTGGTGATCTTTGATTCCTTAATAAAAAAAATTTAAAGAAAAAAACCGATCTTTTGATTTACACCGATCCCTAAAAAGAAATCAAACTAATTATAAAAATTCCATTCACAATCATGGTACACCATATATACTCGTAAATTTTACAAAAATGTATCACTCTGTATATTTTTTAATGCTACATATTCTCTGACGAAATTTAATATTACAATTATATTATGCACTCAGCTAAAAATATATATATCCTTATGTTTTCTTACTAAAAAAAATTTATTAATAATTTTTAAAAGTAATATTGGCGATCTGTTTTAAAAACACATTATTTGCTTGTTGGATATGATGTATGAGATTTTATTTTACGTCTTATGACGTTAATGACTGTTAAAAAATTTAAAAACTAGGCACATTTATATTGTACAAAAGTAAGAAACACTTAAAATTTTAATAAAGGAATAGATACATATTTCGATAAATTTGTGAAATGTATAGTAATGTTAATGTGTGATCTATACAGTACTCTGTTAAAAGTAAAGGTCTCTACGTTGTTAAAATCATATTTTGTAAATATGAATAAATTTTTTTTAAAAATCTTATTCTTAAAACTTAATATGTAATCATCTTAAAGTAGTTTTTTGAAACATTAATTTGATGATCTTAAAGTAGTTTTGAAACATTAATTTCTCGTTATAGATATTTTTTGGCCTTATTTAATGGTACAATGTTCCCTATATTTTAAGAAAATTTCCTTTTAATATTTTATATTTTATCTAACCAATGTATCTGTTTTTGTTAAATTTATTATTTTCTATTGTTTTAATTATAAAAAAAAATTAGTTTATACATATACCTATGGCTTTAGTTTTGTGAGCGACTGTAATAGTAATTTACCTTAAATATGAAATTGTTTTATCAAATGTTGAATAAGCGTTTTTCGCATATTGTCACACTCCAATACCTATGTATTGTTATTATAAATTTTATTCTATGTTTAGCTATTAAAAAACAGCAAAAGCTCTCTTTGTACTTTAAATTTAACGGATTTTTTTCCAGTGATCTCGGGAATTAACTATACAGAGCCATATTTAAATTTTTTTTCAATTCGAAAAGTCAAATTTTTTCACAATAATTTCAAAACTCTAATTTATATTTAATAAAAAATTAAAAATAATTTCTTAACTATGTAAGTATATGTAATATTATTTATATGTATTTTTAACGATACAAAGATAATCATAAATAGCAAAATGCTGATAATTGCATATTTCGCGTTATCGCATATGTTATGCAGATCTCATAAGTATTATACATGTAAATATGCTATAAGAATGTACTTGTTTTGGAATTTTTATACAAAAATGAAAATTTGATTGTAAAAAATAGGAAATTCTATCATTATTGGAAAATTTATTTTCAAGAATAGTATTATTGATACTATTTGGTGTCATTTTGGTGCATTTTGATGTCATTTTGGTGTCTGGTGCATTTTGATGTATTTTGGTGTCATTTTGGTGCTATCTTTGTCGTAACTTTACGTCAATTCTGCTCTGGTTGTACTATATAAAGTCATGTCGATATAAAAAAAACTAATCAGTGTTTTGTTATAAATCTTTGTAATTTTTCCGATAGCTGTATGTTAATTATTTAATAAAATATTTTAAAATAAGTTGCGTGTTATTATTTCTTACATACCACAGTCCTTAAACAATTCGTTAAAAAAGATCACGGAAATGATTGTTCTTACAACGAACTATGTAATGTGTATTTTCTGAGCTATTAAAATAGGTAATGTTTTTACTTGCTCCTGAATATAGGCAATTAAATCGCATTTTCCTATTAACATTCTGGTGCGATAGAACAGGATAACGAACAGGATAACGAATGATTGAAAAGTTGACCGGTGGATATTCGAATTGAATTTAAAACGTTGAAGGAGGTGCCAGAGAATACATCAGCATTCTGTCTTCTACTACATGACCGGGTGGTTCAATATAATCCATTGACGAATATTGTTACAAAATATGTGTAAAAGCATCGCAATCCGACTATAAATCAGTCAGTTTCGCTCTAGACAACGCACAATGAAGGCCGACACAGCAATTGTTTACTTCCAAGGATTTCCAAATTCAACAAATGAGAAATTCTACAATAAAGGAATTGGTTGTGTTGAAATTCGATTCTTCCGAAGAAAATTGTGGTGAAGATTATATACTACAACACTATATTTTCAAATCACCAATACCGTTTTGCGGATTAAGCGAAAAAGATCAACGCACAGCTCGCTGGTTGCGGAAAAATCATCATAGGTTCGCCTGGATGGATGGACATATTGAATACGAGGAACTACAATACATTTTAATAAACAATCTACACGGAACTCGAATCATCTATACGAAAGGAGAAGAAAAAGTGCGCTATTTGAAACTCCTACTACCGTCAGCGCCCATTATGAACTTTGAAGAAATAACAATTTGCGCCAAGTTGAGAATCATAACATCAACATACACTAGTCCTCGATGCGGCCAATGTCATATCCATATAAACCCGAAGTAATGTATTTAGACAATTACGTAACAAATTAGTTCAACCCTTCAAAATGACGTCATATAGATTTTAAACCAATAACTGAATACAAAATTTTTAATACTCCTTAAAAATACTCCTTCTCGATTTAACATTACAAGTTAGAAAAAGATAATATAATAATATAATCCAACCTAATTAAACAAAAGCAACTGAAATATTAATGATAATAATATAAAGAGGCGACTTACGTCGTTACCTATTTGTAACCACACTCCAGAAGAAGACGTAATTATAATGAGTTGTCTGTCAAATGTTAATCTTAATAAGATCTTCAAATTTGTTTAATTTTGTACAGTAAGGCTCAACGTAATGGTAAACTAGTAATTAGATTTTACCGTGCAAATGGTTTAAATAGTTATAAATTATAGCTATTTAATGACAAACAAATCAACCAAACTTTTCAATCTTATACCTAAACTTTTTCTATCAATACCAACTCACTCATATTTTATTTTAAAAATGCCTACTTTTTTAGCTTATCGTACTTTTTAACTTGACCTAGTAGTGTACTTTTAAATAGTTTTAGAAATCAGTTTACTTATTGCAATTCAAATGTTTGATGAATTGCTGCAAGGAAAATTCAGCTACTACACCATATCTCACCAGGTCACCATAAAAAACGCTTTTATATTCTCCAGCCGCCATATTGAAATCACTGTTGTGTGAGGACAATTTTGCCACGCATATTTGAAAAATAGAGTCCATAACCTTTAATTTGAGATATTGCAGATCTATTTTAAGCAACACCAATTTTTTACAGCAGGATGTCCCGTTCAGAAAGAATGTCCTATATATATATATATATATATATATATATATATATATATATATATATATATGGGCCGCAGAAACCGAGGGGGGGTGGGCAAAGGGGTCCCGACTCCCCGAAAATTACGTAAATTTTCCTTCCATTCATTTTATTCATATTAAACTGTTTATTGGTATTTTTCATTTGAAAATCGAATTTTCGGAGACGAAACTTTACGATAATATTTTACAATGTTATCGGAGAATTGCGTTATCAAAAAGTTGGGTTGTTTAAATTCTTGTTGGACCTCTCGGTAGATTTGTAGTTGTTGCGCCCCTTTATTATATATATATATATATATATATATATATATATATATATATATATATATATATATATATATATATATATAAATTTTGGTGAATCGGCATCATTTTCGGATTGTGGCAACCTCCAAATAAAATTCTGTCATAGTCCCAAGCTCAAGTCTTACCATGACAGTGACAGTAGTAGCTGAATTTTCTTTCCAGTCGGAAATTCATTCAAACAATTGAAGATAGGAAGTAATGAAATAAAAATTTGAAATATATTTAGAAATAAACTACCAGCTCAAGTGAGAAAGTACAATAAGCTAAAAAAATAAATATTTTTAAAATCAATCAGATTTCATCAAAATCCTCCTAGTAGTTTTTGCATGGTGCGTGCACAGACAGACGGACAGGTCAAAATTTAAATATCGCTGTTTTGGTATCTAAATTAATAACTGTCTATAATATCAGTACAATTTTCCAAAAATATTCCATGTACATACAGACACGGTTCATTCAGGCCCGACGAGAGGGTGGGGAAACTGGGGTTCTAGCCCCGGGCCCCGGCCTTGAGGGGTGGGGGGCCCGTAACTGCCGATAGAGGGCCAAGGAAGAAAGGTTTTTTTGCTCATAACTTATTTTCTTGGGAGGAATTTTTTAAAAGAATGTAGTTTATTCCCGGGGCCCACTATTTTTCTCCACGGCCCTCGGTCCATTTACAGTTTTATTATATGTATTTATAGATTTGTAATACACTGCATTTTGTAAGAAACAAAGATATGTACTTGGAATTTATTGATTGTTTTTTAAAAGTTTTTGGAAATAAATTTAATTTTCTGGCGGTTTTAAGGGCCTTATTATTTCATACGCAATGATAAGTTTAACCTTTCCCGTATTATAAAATTCATATGTAAATCGGCGTTGATGTCTCTTTTCCAAAACCACTGTCTATTACAATAAGTAATATGAACTGCCATATTTGATTTTGTGGACTTTTAATATCAAAGCTTTCCAGTGATGATGGAAGGGTTACTAACAATATTATTTTTATTAAATATGGTAATTAAACTTTGTATACCTTAAAAATTAAGGTCAATTAACTTTTATTTATGAATTGATTTTTTTGAATCGCTTTTAGTTTTCGTTAGTACAAGGTCTAATAACAAAATAAATTAATTTTTCCATTAATCTTCTAAACCAGACGTCAGAAAACTACGGTCGCTGGGCCAGACCTGACCCACCTGTTGTTTTTAATCCGGCTCACCAATCAGTATAGTGCCTAACTTTAGTAATGCTTTTTAATGATGAATTTTTAGAATGAGTATTTTTACTAGAAGATAGCTAAATAAATTATTTAAAGTTTAAAGACATGGATCAATCCAAATTCTAGAATGATGATCCTATCCATTAAAATCACCTTGGTGGAGCCCTTGGCAATAATATAAGGGCACGAGGATTGTAAAATGCCTGTTTATATTCCTTTCTGTAATAATGATATTGATATTCATAACTTTACACCTACTTAAGGGATATTTGTGGCTCTATACAAAAATTTTAGGGGTATAAGAATTTTCTTGATTCCAGATTCGCACTCAGAGTCGAAAAATGCAAAGAAATACCATAGTCACTCACCGAAATCACAACCCTGATTTTTTTCGAGGGGGTGTCTTATTGTTACTTAACCTAAATTTATATTTTTTTAATACACCTTCCACCAATCTGACCTTGCTGAAATTTCTACACACGATAACTATGTTAGAGCCAAATAACATATATTTTTTTGGTAGGTCTCACTCAAGGGGTTGATCTAAAACATGCATCCTCAAAAATTCAATTATTATTTTAATCTAGTAAATAACGTCATACGAATGTAAAAAAATTCTATAATATAAAGCTACTTTATGTCAACATTCTTTATTAATTTCATCTAATTATCTTCAATAGTTTTGAGGAAAAAAAATTTTAAATTTAAGGGTTGTTACCCCCATATCTCTAACAATATAGGGGGTAGAGGTTTAATACCTATATTTTCGAACATTACTCACCATAAGCAACATTCGTGAAAAAGAATAGTCGAAAAAGCCGCTGGGCCGAAATCACATAATGCTTACCCGGCGAGACCCTTTGATTGATTTTAAAAATATTTATTTTTTTTAGCTTATTGTACTTTCTCACTTGAGCTGGTAGTGTATTTCTAAATATATTTCAAATTTTTATTTCATTACTTCCTATCTTCAATTGTTTGAATGAATTTCCGACTGGAAAGAAAATTCAGCTACTACTGTCACTGTCATGGTAAGACTTGAGCTTGGGACTATGATAGAATTTTATTTGGAGGTTGCCACAATCCGAAAATGATGCCGATTCACCAAAATTTATATATATATATATATATATATATATATATATATATAATAAAGGGGCGCAACAACTACAAATTTACCGAGAGGTCCAACAAAAATTTAAACAACCCAACTTTTTGATAACGCAATTCTCCGATGACATTGTAAAATATTATCGTAAAGTTTCGTCTCCGAAAATTCGATTTTCAAATGAAAAATACCAGTAAACAGTTTAATATGAATAAAATGAATGGAAGGAAAATTTACGTAATTTTCGGGGAGTCGGGACCCCTTTGCCCACCACCCCCTCCCCGTCTCTGCGGCCCATATATATATATATATATATATATATATATATATATATATATATATATATATATATATATATATATATATATATATATATATATATATATATATATATATATATAATTATGTTGCGTGTGCTTGACTCCGTATTATCGATATTTAATAAGAGAAATAATAATCCGATTGTCAATCCAAAATCATGTATTTTTCTCTGTTATCTGTTACCAAGATTATTCTCCCAGCATACTAATATTATTAATTTATAATTAATTTTATGCACGGCAAACTATGTAATTATGGGCCGGTACATATATATATATATATATATATATATATATATATAGGATATTCTTTCTGAACGGGACACCCTGCTGTAAAAAATTGGTGTTGCTTAAAATAGATCTGCAATATCTCAAATTAAAGGTTATGGACTCTATTTTTCAAATATGCGTGGCAAAATTGTCCTCACACAACAATGATTTCAATATGGCGGCTGGAGAATATAAAAGCGTTTTTTATGGTGACCTGGTGAGATATGGTGTAGTAGCTGAATTTTCCTTGCAGCAATTCATCAAACATTTGAATTGCAATAAGTAAACTGATTTCTAAAACTATTTAAAAGTACACTACTAGGTCAAGTTAAAAAGTACGATAAGCTAAAAAAGTAGGCATTTTTAAAATAAAATATGAGTGAGTCGGTATTGATAGAAAAAGTTTAGGTATAAGATTGAAAAGTTTGGTTGATTTGTTTGTCATTAAATAGCTATAATTTATAACTATTTAAACCATTTGCACGGTAAAATCTAATTACTAGTTTACCATTACGTTGAGCCTTACTGTACAAAATTAAACAAATTTGAAGATCTTATTAAGAGTAACATTTGACAGACAACTCATTATAATTACGTCTTCTTCTGGAGTGTGGTTACAAATAGGTAACGACGTAAGTCGCCTCTTTATATTATTATCATTAATATTTCAGTTGCTTTTGTTTAATTAGGTTGGATTATATTATTATATTATCTTTTTCTAACCCGTAATGTTAAATCGAGAAGGAGTATTTTTAAGGAGTATTAAAAATTTTGTATTCAGTTATTGGTTTAAAATCTATATGACGTCATTTTGAAGGGTTGAACTAATTTGTGACGTAATTGTCTAAATATAAAATTTCAGGTATACAAATATTATTGTAATAACATTTAAACATTTTTATTGCAAAATATTTCTTTTTAAAATAAATTTATTAAAAATAAAAAAAAATGTGCTTTTATTTTGAGGAAAACCTGTATAAACCTGTTTTCAGATAAAAATATTATAAAATTATGGAAGCAACACCATCTTTTCATGGAATTTTGAATCTAGGTACAGAGTAGTAATCTTTTAACTATCGAAAAAAGGTTTTAGATGCCATCTATTGACAATTTTTCAACCTTACACACAGGGATCGCTGTTATCCAGACTATGAGAGCCATCTAGTAGCGAATTTACAGGAAGGTGGCTGCGCCATTTGTTACGGAATTTTTGAATTCTTAGGCTAGAAAAAATTTTGTTAGGTTAAGGTAAGTTCGCTTAGGTTTCGTTAGGTTAGGTCAAGTTCCGTTGGGTTCTGTTAGGTTAGAAAAAATTTCACTAGATATCGTTAGTTTGGAGACCAAATTTTGCTCCACCCACCACCGAAGGCTTCTAGAACCGCCTCGGTAGTTTTGCCTCCTCCCGAGGTCACTCAAAAAGTCAGCAGGAGGGAAGGAGGTTTTCATTCTCTCCAAAAACTACTACTACCGTAGAAAAGGATGCTTAAAATAACTATATAAAAAAAAATTTTTAATTTTTTGGTAAATTTCTAGTATACTTACACCGTCAAAAAAAAAATTCAGTATATTGTTTATACTATCTACTTATGCTATACCAAAGCTCATCATAATAGAAAATGTACTTTTTGAATAATAAATGACTTATCGAATATATCATAGTTATGATCTATTTCACTTAAATTTAAGCATAATTCATCACTTACGAATTTAAGGAATTCCCGATGCCAAAAACTATGTTTTTAGGACACTTTTTGTCACAAAATATTAATTTTTGTAAGAATTCAAAAAAAATTTTTTACTATATTTATTAAAGATAACGGCATAATACAGGCAAAATCTGCTATATAATACACCCGACATAAAATACACTGCGTTGCGGAAAAGAGATAAAAAATAGTGTTCTTTTTCTTTTTATTCTAAAAAGTTGACATATTTATTATACAGTATGATTTTTATTATTAGTAACATACATATTTTTAATTTCAAATGTTATCGAGTACCTGTGAAACATTATTAATGTATGGCGGACTTTTGTCCGTATTTAAACATACACCAATATTCATATGTTCACTTAATGTCCAACTTTAGCTGATACTTGAACACTCGATGTACTTTGGCAAATGGCCAATTCATTATGTTAATTAACATTCACATAGTGTTTGAAAAATTATCAAATTGGATCGGCTGGGACTCGAACCCGGATCTCTTGGTTGCTAGCCAAGCGCTTTACCAATTAGGGCACCGACCGTTTGTTCGAGTGCCATTCCAGTCTGATAATCAATCAAACACAACGTCTCTTAAATGCGAGACGCAGTTTTTATATTTTTTATTTCAAATGTTATCGAATGCGTGTGAAGAGGCACTTTGCTAGCAACCAAGAGATACGGGTTTGAGTTCCAACCGATGCAGTTTGATAATTTTTCAAACACTATGTGAATTTTAATTAACATTGAATTGGCCATTTGCCAAAGTACATTAAGTGTTCAAGTATCAGCTAAAGCTGGACACTAAGTGAACATATGAATATTTGTGTATGTTTAAATGTGAATAATTAGTAACATAAACAAGATATGAGATGTGATTTATTTATTATTTTATTAAACTTGCAATATTTATTTAATATTAAGATACAGTATATATGTATCAAAAGTGCGGTTACCGATGGTATAATTTATGACTTGGTATGTCGAATCGTGAGAAGTTGAGAACGTACAGTGACAATACATAACATAAATGCATAATACTTACATGCTGTGTATGATAACTACAGACATAATACGCAATACATATCAATGCACAACCATTTTTCAACTTGTTCGACTCTTATTTTGCTTAGAATATTTTTTATATTTCGATTTTATTTGTTTTTTTTTTTTGCAAGTTTTGTATTTAGTATGTAGAAATTAATTTATTTTTTAATATTTTTTTTTTAAAAATCGTATGTTATATTTCATTGGTCATACTACTGCTTGATATAAAATACAGAGAGAGAGAGTTTATGTACCATATATCGGATCCAAAGTGTATTTACTTTTTTGAATGATAAACATTATATCAAAAATTCAAAAAAACTATCTTTAATGAAAATTTATTTTTTTACTGAAATTCATGAAGATTGGTGTACACTACATACATACTACTGATATTGAAACACAACACAGACATTGTACCATATTATTAAATGTCCGATTTTAGATAGACTGTCTTCTCCTATTTATAAAAATCTCGATTAACTTGAAAACTTCGAAAGTGCTCTAATTTACATTGTGATACAGTTTTCAGCCGTCCTTAGTCACTCCATGTTCGCCGCTTATTACTTGATATAACGCCCCTATTAACCCATTTACTGTTTATACTCATCCTTTTTCTATTCCTTTTAACCTCCAATTTAACACAAATTTTAAATTCTTATGATTTTTTCTTAAAAAAACAAAATAAAAAACCTTGCAAAAGCGTGCTAAATAAATATATATATTTATTTAAAAACTTCTGACAACATCGATTAGTACATGTTTTGGGACACTTGGTAAATTTCTTTCATATAAAATACACTGCTCCACAAAAAAGTGGCGTACTTTGAAAATTGAATTTATTTGTTTCCCAATAACATTTCTTTACTTTCCAACCTTTTTTTTTTTAAATTAATTAATTGGATGGAAATAGGGTAAAATAAAAAAAAAATGAAAAAATGTAAAAAAAAAATGAAAAAATGAAGACATCTTTAATTTTTCTGTAAAATATGAATTTTTTACAGTTATTATATAATTTTAAAAAAAATATTTTTTGTAGCTTTTTTTGAACGTGTTGATCGGATTGATAATTTTTTAGTAACCGTGTCCACGGTAAAAAAAGTACGATTCTAAGATAATCGTGGTTAAAATTACAAGTTTATTTCTTTCATATTCGATGTTGAACGTTCTAAAGTTCAATCAGCGGGGAAAGTAGTACGCTATAAATAGTTATAACTTAGGATCTAATGGTCCGATGGTTACGAGAGTATTCTTGAGATAATGTAATTAACTAATATGCATTTTTCCGATCATCACAACTGTATATAATTTCTCAATCAAATAACAACAAATTCTTATTTTAATAATACGGTACTTAACTGTATTTAAAATTTGTGTCAAATGTTAAATAATTCTATGCATTATCATTACATATGTCCAATTTTAGTGATGAAACATAAAAAAATTTGATAACTATTTAGAAATTTTATTTTGAAAACGCCATTTTTCAACAAATATTCAAATTAGTGAAAACGCGCCATTTATTGAATATGACGTAACATTTTGTATCTAGATATGTCGATTTTGATAATTTTCATCGGTGAAGTGAAATTATGTTTTCTTTTGAATATTTCTATTAGTTTATATATATAGTAATAATAATCGGCCAGAATTCTAATAAATACTTGCTTTTATTTTGACATTTTATGAATATAATCAAAGTTTTGAGGTTCTAAATTTTGACATTCACATTTAATTGCTCCAAACTGTGACGTCACTATAGTGAGGTGTTTTTCCCTCCTTTTTCTCATTTAAAATTGTAGGGTTATTTTTTTGATGATTTTTTACAGAATCTGTCGAAAATAAAAAAATCACTTAACTAATATGGAAAAAGAATGCTTTTAGAAAATTTTTGTAACTTCAGTCAAGTACCCTATTACGTACTGTAAGTGACATGAATCTCTGCTTTCAATTTAAATCTCTAAATCAACATTTCTTTAAAAAATATATTGGTTAATGTTTTACAGCCGTCACTTTTTATTTCAATTTTTAGTATTTTAAGCTAAATGTCCACTGGCAATAAATATTGCAGAAGTCGACTTCTGCAAATATTTTTTCATGTGGAAACAGGTACTGTAAGTTAACTTCTGCAATTATTTTCAAGTTGAGGATGTCTTTTTTGCTTTGTGTGTAATCAGTTTGTTTACACATAAAAAACATATCAACTGCAATTAAATTGCTACAAGTTAATTTGTGCAAGTATTTGATACTGGAAACAGTAACCTGCAAGTGAACTTCCGCAAGTTCAGTCACTTGCAGAAGTTGTAACAGCAAGTTGGTTCAAAAAGTGTTTCAACGGTTTATTTGACTTGCACAAGTAACTTTTTACTTATCCAACTTGTTGGAAGTTTTTGTGCAAGTTATTTCCGAAAACAAAGATTTTTTTTAATATCCTTGTTTATTGATTATCACTTCTAGATAGAACTATAAATCGAGCGATAATAGAACATAACGGGAATGGTAACAAATGAAAACAAAGATAGAATAAAAAATTATATTATACGTACTATGTATTCGATGTATTCTGTGATACGGACATATCACATGTAGTTTAAATATTATGTATTTATGTACATTACGTACCACAGTTACGTATAAACATACATGAATCCACATTAATTCGTCGTGATTAATATACAGAGCGTTCATAAAGTTGCGGAACAGCTGAAAATCTCAGTTAATATTGACTTTATCGAAAAATGACACGGACAAAAGTTTCATGGAAAGAAATAGGGAACTAGAAAATGACCTCGAATTTGACCTTGAACATGACCTTGACCAATCAGTATCATAATTTTTTCGTTTTTGTGACCAACCAGTATCATAATGATTTCGTTTTATATGTATTTTAAAATTTTTTTAAATAAATTTTTATATAAATTATTTCGACCACGACCTTACTTAACAGACTGCATATTTTATGGATTTCATGTACTTGATTTTAAACTACACTAAAAGTGATACCGATAATACTTTTAATAAGCAAATATTTTAAGGAGTAAAAATAATATAGTACGTAAATAGTTAAGGGGAAGTTTGATAAAGTAAATCTAAAAAAAAAAAAAACATGTTGCGGAAAAATCAGAGTGAATTTTTTTTTTAAAAAAACATAGAAGACTAACCAATCAAACTCAAATTATTAAATTAATGTCTAAAATATTTTAAAACATATAAGTAGTAGAAATATGACAGAACGAAGCCCATCTTACTACCTGCCGACTTTTTGAGTGACCCCGGCAGGTGGTAAACTACCGAGGCGGTTCTAGAAGCCTCCGGCGGTGCGTGGAGCAAAATTTGGTCTCCAACCTAACGATATCTAGTGAAATTTTTTCTAACCTAAGTGAACCCAACGGAATGTAATCTAACCTAACAGAACCCAACAAAATTTGGTTTAACCTAACAAAATTTTTTCTAACTAAAAAATTAAAAGATTCCGTAACAGATGGCGCAGCCACCTTCGAGTCCTGTAAATTCGCTACTAGGTGTCGCTGCTCGTCAGGATACTAGCGATCCCTGTGCGTAAGTTTGAAAAATTGTCAATAGATGGTGCTGAAAATCCTTTTTGATAGTTAAACTAGCAATTAAAAGATGGCGTTGCTAATCTGAACTACCGCGAACTCTGTACTATGATTCAAAATTCCATGAAAAGATGGCGTTGCTAGTCTGACGACCGTGGGCTCTGTACCTTGATTTCAAAAGTCCATGAAAAGATGGTGTTGCTTTCATATTTTATAATATTTTTATCTGAAAACAGGTTTAAACTTGTATAAATTGCCAGCTGACGTCACTAAAGGTAAACTGATATCAAATAGCGAAGATTTCTGTCTAATATATTATATATGTTAATATATTATATATTAAACGGCTTTTGTTGAATTTTTCTATTTTTATTTCGACAGATGTTCATTATTAAAAAGACATGAGTTTTAACATTTTCCAATTAAATTTTCAAGTTAGCATAACAAAAATATACAAATAATTTTTATTAGTCCACTTAAGAGGCTAGGACAGCTAAATTAGCTTTTTATATTGTTTAAATATTATTTACAGAAATGTATTAACATACGTTCCAAATTTTAATCTATGTATTTGATTATTAGAATTATTACATATGTATTTTATAAACATTTTTAATTTATTTTTGGGCCTAAAACACTAATGTTCAGTTTAAATAGTTAAGAAGTTATATGACATCATTGAGTTTAATTTAGAGGATTTTGGAGTTAGGTTATCGGATAAAAAAAAATAAAGTACAAGGTTATATTTTAAATTTTGGCGCTACCATTTTTTTGGAAGAGGTTTCTTCTAATTGGGATATAATTAAAAACAACACGAATTTAGATTATGACACCTTTATTGACGATTTAAATTTACTTTTAGACAATAGTTTCTTTACAACCAAATTTCCTTCCTATATTTATAAACAAATCCATGGTTTCTCCATGGGATCCTGTCTGTCTGTCACGTCTTGCAACATAGTCATGGATAAATTAGTGGACACAGCACTTAACCAACTTCACTGTGCCGTTCCCTTCTTTTTCAAGTACGTGGATGACATTTTTACAGCAGTTCCCTTTGACTTTTATGACCGCCTCCTCCATACGTTCAACTCATTCCATCACAAGCTCCAGTTCACAAGTTGAAGACGGCAAACAGTTACCTTTTATCGATACACTTATTTTTAATATGGATAACACCTTAACCTCTATGTGGTATAGAAAACAATATACCTCTTCCCGTACTGTCAATTTTAATTCAGCACAAATCTACAAACAAAAACTAAATGTAGCTTCCAATTTAATAAACAGATCCTTACGTCTCAGCCATGACAATCACAGATTCATAGCCCTAAAAACTGCACAACAAATCCTTCGTCAGAATAACTTTCCTCCGAATTTAATTTTCAACATTACAAAAATCCTGACGGTTAAACTTTTTAATAATGTCACAAATTCCACTGACACCACCCAACGGAAAAAATATTTCTCAATTCCATATTTAGGACGCTCATCTGAAAACACAAAATCAATTTTAAACCAATATAATTTATCTCCTGTTTTTTAATATCCCATCAACCTCAATAAATTGTATTCTAACCTTAAACCTTCAGTTCCTGTTGGAAAACACCAAAATGTGGTATACATGGTGAAATGTAAAGGCTGTGATGCAGCATACGTCGGAACCACAAAACAGCAGCTCTCAACTCGAATGAACCAGCATCGTAGGAACGTCGAACGCGCCGATTTTCACTCTGGTCTTGTCAAGCATGCGTGCAGCATAACCACCATTTTGATCTAGAACATCCGATGATATTACAAAAAGAAGAAAATTCTAGAAAGCGGTTCATTTTAGAACATGCTTGGATTACATCTATCAAACCAAACACGAACAGACTCAATTCAGTTGGATAATGCCTACTCCGGGATCTTCAAAACATAGGGCCTATTCGTACCGCACCAAGTCAAAGTGTCTTGCTCTTACTTTTAAGAACATTACACTTGTTTTGAAGAACTTTTGTCTTACTTTGGAGATATTTGTATGTTCCTGTCTCACTTTCCGTGTTCTTGAGAGAAGGGTGAAGGATATGTACGATGTATACCGAACGCTATTACTGACTATAAACTATGTATGCTACAATCATCGTATCAAAGTGAGACAGGAACATACAAATATCTCCAAAGTAAGACAAAAGTTCTTCAAAACAAGTGTAATGTTCTTAAAAGTAAGAGCAAGACACTTTGACTTGGTGCGGTACGAATAGGCCCATTCACACCACAGCAACTTTAAAAACCTATATAAACAGTCTTTTGGGTCCCTTCACGTTATTTAAATAATACTTTTTTGTGCCTGTAACTTTGTCACTACTGATAACCTTCTTTTTATAATTCTTTATATTTTTATAACAATGTAACAACGTATAAAAAATCTTATATATTTTTATATTCTTCATCACTTTTTTTTTTTAAAAAGTACTTGTAAGTACATAATTTATTTATTCAAATATTTTTCAATTTTTCTAATCTATATTTATACAATGTTTTTAATGTTTTTTGACATGTACTTGTTTACTTTTTAGATTAATACAGAACGCCTGAAGAAGTGCTGCTAGCGCGAAACCATGGTAGCGCCAAAATTTAAAATATAACCTTGTTCTTTATTTTTTTTCTTTTTATCCGATGACCTAACTCTTAAAACCTCTAAATTAAACTAATGTACAGTTTTAAAATTTTGTGGCCCTTAATATTGTTTTTATTCTCGAACGTATATTCGATACATAAAAACTTTTATTTAAATATTTCAAAATTCTTATTATGTGTAAATAAGAACAACCATATTGAATATCGTCTAGTTTGGACGGTAACAATTTTACATATATTAATTTTTGATGCAATTATTCTGTGGTAATGGATTTGTTTACCGTAAAAACCAGAACGCGTGAATGAGACGTGTTCACTCATTCATTTTTAGTTACTATAGATCGAACTCAATCAGGAGATTGGAATATTAATAGATTTGAGCGTTACTATATGGTATTCCATACATATTTGTTTATTATTGACAATGTATTGGAACATAGAATAGAGTAAGTAGATAGGCTATGAGAGAGCTGTGACACCGCAAAACTAAGCAACTTGACCCCTTTTCTCAATGTTTGAAATCGTGTAAATTTACGGTACTAGACATTCCGAATTGATGAGTCATCAAAATGTATTGATGTGCAAACCTTGACCTTTGACCCGGCACGTACCGAGTACATGTATTTAAAATTTGTTGTTGACATTTGACGCCAACACTCGCTCATACTGTTGGCCTTGAAACTCCAAAGACATGAGTCATCACCAGCAACCAAATTAATTCAAGTTAACCCATTATGCGTCACCACAATTTAGTTATCACAATTTAGTTTTGTGTTAACTCATTACCCGCCATAGTTTTTGAATACAAACCTAACGCATGCACCGACTGAATTTTAGAACCCGACGCATGCGCAGAATGAATTTTAGGCCACAATTTGATAGGTGTCCGATCACTTTTTGAAGCGTACTGTACGTGCAAACCTTGACCCCAACACGCGCTTGCGTTAATTGCGTCATCTTAAACGAACTATCGCGTCAAAAATGTGGGATTACTCTAACCCAAGGAGTGGCCCCAAACTTTTGACACCGTACTGTACTTAAATTTTTGGTACACTACCATGTCAAAAGTACGGGCCCCCCTGAGCAAAAAGGTGTCCGATCACTTTTTGAAGCGTACTGTGCTTATTACGTGTAAACCTTGAACCTCACTTAACTGCGTCATCTTAAACGAAAATTGGTAGGCCGCTAAATTTTGTGGGGGCACTGTACCAAGTGCTAGCCGCAATCATGACTTCAGACTCCAGATTCCAGAGTCCAGATTTCTGACCGGTTGTATATTAAGAATATGTTATGTATACACTCTGTATATCGCTATTTAATTTTAATTTTATAAATACATACTAGTAAATGATTGTACTCTTTATGTCAACAAAATCTAACTAAAATAATAGATAGCGATTTGAATGGTTTACCAGCACAAAGTTTATTCAACTTCTCCAACACCGGATACATTGTTTCATCAGTGGCAGTAAAAGTGGTCCACAGATCACTTATACTTAACTCAACACCGTGTTGTTCAGACATTTTGCCAATACACTGCCAATTTCTGTTTCAGCACGTCGCTTAAATATTTTATGTGTTGCCACCACAAATACTACCAACACCACCACCACCACCACCACCACCACAACCACCACCACCACCACCACCACCACCGCCGCCACCACAACCATCACCACCACCACCACCACAACCACCACCACCACCACCACCGCCAACACCACCACCACCACCACCACCACCCCAACACAACTACAAAATTTGAGTTGCTCATTTTACCCCACCGATATGTTTATTCCCACACAGCTACAAATTAAGTTACTCGAAAGCAACCACACCTTCATATGATCAGTGTTTATACACCACAACCAATGGAAAATATCAAATAAACATTAGCATTTATTTATAATGATATGGCCGGCAATGCAATGAGGTATAATGCATATTTTGAGTATTCAACAAAATCTTTAATACTGATTAATAGGTACTGGCCAATTCCACTGCTACTCAAAATATACATTATGCCTCATTATTAAATAAATGCGAACGTTGGTTTGAGTAACCGTGTAATTGGTTAATACCTATTATGTGGTAATCAGATGATTGATTTTACTAAATTATTTGCAATTGCAGCGGCTTTTACATGTGGTACAGTTTATATAATAGCAAACACAGTTTGGAAATGGCATCATACATCGTTTACAACACATGCAAATTCGTTTTTAATTTCGACACCTATCACAATACTCGTAGAAGGCACACTTACACTGTGACGGTTGAAATTTACAAATACCACAAATCGGCATGTTGCAGTTGTTGTTTATCCACTGAAACTTAACCAACATATGATATCCGGTTAATAATTCAGTTCTATTTATAGTATTTTTTTACCGAAATTTTCCAATATTTTATCTAAAATCGATATTTAATAATCTTCCATTATAAAAGCAGGGAAGAGGAAAGTCACCAGATTGATTAATTTAAATATTGCGTTCAACAAACACCGCGAGATGTCACCACCGATTCATTGTCTACAGTAAATTGCTGCTTCGATTGAATTAATGATAAAGTTGTTCACTTCAGCCGCAAACACCGCTGCTACCCAGCCACCCCCACAACCACCACACAACCACCGAAACCACCATACAAATACCACCGCCACCACCACACAAACACCCCCGCCACCGCCACAACCACCACACAAACACCGCCACCGCCATAACCACCACACAAACACCACCGCCACCACTACATTGCGTTCAACAAACACCGCGAGATGTCACCACCGATTCATTGTCTACAGTAAATTGCTGCTTCGATTGAATTAATGATAAAGTTGTTCACTTCAGCTGCAAAACACCGCTGCTACCCAGGTATCACGACAACCGTCACACAACCACCGCCACCACCACACAAACACCACCGCCACCGCCACACAAACACCAGCGTCACCACCACAAAACCACCACAACCGCCACACAAACACCGCCACACATATACCACCACCACCACCACACAACTGCCACAACCGCAACACAACCACCGCATTTGTGTGTTACGTCACCACCGCTATAAAATTTGCTGAGTTTTACTCCAGCTCATACACCTTATCATGGTTGAAGTGTATAAAATAGTTGAACGTACATAAAATATTATCTATTTATTGGTGGTTATCAAAGAGTTAACATCTCTTTCGCTGAAAAAACAATTTCTTGGTAAAGCAATTGCATTTCGAACCATGATAATTTACAATTCAGAGCAGTCCACCGCTAGAGAACCTAGCAAAGGACTTTCGAAACCTAAGATCATTAAACTTAAAACTTTTAAGCGACAACACATTTCACCCGAAAATTTAGCATTCCTTAAATCACTAGGTCTTAAAGTGAAAAGAACATGGTATTCACCAATGTGCTAAATATTATTAACAGTTTGTAATTTGATGGTCAACTAGCAATAGCTATTAGTATCCGTTTTCGGATACATCCCACAAATTAACTAACTATCCTAACCAATTTTAATTATTTTATATAAAGTTGTGGATTGTGTGAGTAAATTCAGTTCTACGGCGGCGATAAAAAATGGCGTTTCTTGATATACAAGGCTATAGAGGAGCTAACAACCAGTTTTATTTTAAAGAAATTGGTATCGTTGCGGAAAATTCGGATGATATATTACATCTTATATTCGACGCACCGTTTGATTTCAACGAGTTGCCGAAGAAATATGAACGGTTTGCTGCACGTTGGCTTTGCCGAAATTGGCATCGGATACCTTGGTCGTTTGGATTTATTCCGTACAAAATACTTCATACCATATTGAAACCTATATTAAAGAAGTTTGATGTCATATACGTCAAGGGCAGTGAAAAGAAGAAATGGATTTCAAATTTGTTTGATGACATCGAAAACCAGCCGTGGATTTTGAATTTGGAAGAAATATTTGATGTACCGAAGATTTCCAATCTGCGAGATGAATATTATTCAAGACGCTGTATGATCCATTCAGATAAAATTTGTTCATTAGAAAATTGTATTCTTTTAAAAAATTTTTATATGGAAAATAAATAGATTTTTAGTAATATATAGATTTAAGCAATTTTATTTTTCTGTATACATATTCTAAAAATAAAATTTAAAAAAAAAAGAATTATGTGCGTTTTATTTAAATGTTACCCTGAATTCCCCTATTTTTTACAGCAAGAAGTTTCTTTCGTTAACTTATAAAGTATTGACAAAAATCTTATGAAATTTTTTTATTCTAATTGAAAAGCATATTTCATGATACACCCTGTATAAGAATACACTCATGCATACATGCATTTATACCTGCACCCATGTATACATGCATTTGTATATTATAATTATATTATGTATGTGTGATGTAAGTTTTAAGATGATATATTCTATAAATTTTTTACCCCAAAACTACTAATTTATAAAAAAATTTAGCAAATCTTAATGCTGTTATAATTTTTATATTAAACAACATAGTTAAATTATAGTATACATATTAAGAAATAATCCAAGTATTTATTGTACAGTAATGCTGATAAAAGTGATAAACTATTTTAGTTAGATTTTGTTGACATAAAGACTACAATCATTTACTAGTATAGGTAGTTGCAAAGATTCTGAGCGACTAAAGTCCACTTCCAGTTTTACTACAGTACTCCATTAAATAAATGAAAGTAAGGGTCTACACCATTAAAAAAATCGTATTTATAAATACCAAAGTATGTTATTATTACTATGTAAGGGTATTTTTCATAAAAAAATTTTCTGTTAGTATTTAATATTTTAAAATTGGTAGCGTTAAGTCGTTTTGAAACATTAAATTTCTTATCATAGGTATTTCGAGTTTTAATTATATTACATATTTCTTGTAGTTTAGAAACGTTTAATTTTTAATATTTTATACTTTCTGAACAATTTACTAAATATTGCAAATAATAAAACGGTCTACAATTTTCTCTTTTAAAGTCTGTACTTTTCAGTGGTTAATTAATTGAAATGTATTCAATTTTATTGAACTACCTGATACAGTCATAAAACCTGCATAAAACCTACCTTTGTAAATATTGCTATTATTATGAATTTATTATTAAAATTTATTGTTAAATTTTTATTTATTATAAAATCTGTTTATTGGTTTTACAAAATTTGTATGTTTACAAATAAATTTGTAATTTTTAGAATCAGTACTTTTACTTAGCTTTGGCTAGTCAAGTGCTTTACCTGCGAGATACAATTTTCGATATTTTAACAATTTTTTTTTAACTTATCGTATTCTTGATTATTATTATACTTTTTTATACCCTCTATTTTAATCAGGTTTTTATCTATTGATATTTAATTAATTTAAATATGGAAATGAATACGAGTATTAAAAATAAAATATTAAGTCCACAAGCAAAACTTATCATTTTAAATGTGTTAGTGTTTATGAAAAGTGAAAGTGATGGTGTGAAAATCCCATTAACTCAAGTTAAAAATCGTGTTATTGCAGCTACGGGTATATCGCTGGCAACTTTAACTAGAATAGCTAGTGAAGCAAAAAAAAAAATGATGGATCGGAAGCTCTTTTTGCTGAAAAAGAAAGAAAAAAACATGTAAAACATAAAACAGATCTGGACAGCTTCGATAAGGGAGTACTTAATAATATTATACAAAATATTTTTACGACGGAAAAAATTGTTCCCATATTGAAAAACATTCATAGGAAATTTATTTAATTTAAAATTACTTATTTAAGTAGGTACATCATTGCATTACTATATAAATAAGCAAACTATTTCAAAATCGATTACTTTTTTTTACAACGTAGTGTATATTTATACATTGTATGTATCGTTCAATATTACCTGAGTGAGAGATATAACAACTAATAGGGGGAGTTTAGACATAATTACTCTATATCCATCTTTATTGCGAAAGTATTTTATCTTCTTAATATAATAAAATATGTATATCTCTTACTAAAAATACATCTTTCCTTTTTGTTGGACTTTGATACCTCAAAAACTCTGCAACTAGTTATATGTATTTATAAAATTAAAATTAAATAGCAATATACAGAGTGTATACATAACATATTCTTAATATACAACCGGTCAGAAATCTGGACTCTAGAATCTGGAGTCTGAAGTCATGATTGCGGCTAGCACTTGGTACAGTGCCCCCACAAAATTTAGCGGCCTACCAATTTTCGTTTAAGATGACGCAGTTAAGTGAGGTTCAAGGTTTACACGTAATAAGCACAGTACGCTTCAAAAAGTGATCGGACACCTTTTTGCTCAGGGGGGCCCGTACTTTTGACACGGTAGTGTACCAAAAATTTAAGTACAGTACGGTGTCAAAAGTTTGGGGCCACCCCTTGGGTTAGAGTAATCCCACATTTTTGACGCGGTAGTTCGTTTAAGATGACGCAATTAACGCAAGCGCGTGTTGGGGTCAAGGTTTGCACGTACAGTACGCTTCAAAAGGTGATCGGACACCTTTTTGCTCAGGGGGGCCCGCACTTTTGACACGGTAGTGTACCAAAAATTTAAGTACAGTACGGTGTCAAAAGTTTGGGACCACCCCCGAGTTAGGGTATTCCTCACATTTTTGACGCTTTAGTGTACCCCATCTATCAGATTGTGGCCTAAAATTCAGTCTGCGCATGCGTCGGGTTCTAAAATTCAGTCTGCGCATGCGTTAGGTTTGCATTCAAAAACTATGGCGGGTAATGGGTTAACACAAAACCAAATTGTTATAAGTAAATTGTGATGACGCATAATGGGTTAACATAAATTAATTTGGTTGCTGATGATGACTCATGTCTTTGGAGTTTCAAGGCCAACAGTATGAGCGAGTGTTGGGGTCAAATGTCAACAACAAATTTTAAATACATGTACTCGGTACTTGCCGGGTCAAAGGTCAAAGTTTGCACATCAATACATTTTGATGACTCATCAGTTCGGAATGTCTAGTACCGTAAAGTTACACGATTTCAAACATTGACAAAAGGGTTCAAGTTGCTGAGTTTTGCGGTGTCACAGCTCTCTCATAGCCTATCTACTAGAGTACTTTCAAGGTTATCAAGTCATTCGATATTTTTAACACATTCAGTATGATATTTGTATACTTTAAAAACTTTACTATAGTTTTTGTGTTTATTTCTACACAAAATCATGAAGTATAGTTACTTTAGTAACTAAGTTTTGTTATATGTCATATTTGAATAAATTATTAGAATCCAACTGCAGGTAAAATGAAATGAAAAAATTATTTTAAGCGACAGCCTGCATATAAATTATTAAGAACGAACTAAAAGAAGAAAATTGTTCTACATGTTTCAGTCATTTAAATGACCATCTTCAGGAAAATCAATAATTCAGTTGTGAAAACAACTGAGAAAAATAATATCAAAAGGACATAACCTCCAAATGTCAAATGAATGTCAAAATGACAGACGAAATTAAAATTAAAAATCAAAGAATCAAAAAATTAACGGACCCCATACTAAATAGGGAAAGTCAAAATCATGATAAAATATTAGAAGACGAGATGCGACCAAATACTTACCGTATCAGGAAACATCAAGAATATAAAATTCCAACGAAGTTGTAGGAATGTAGGAAGTTGTATGTCACAAAGAAATTATGTAACATTACAAAAAATTTTTACGAAAATCTTTAAAGAATTAGAAAATAAATTAAAATTAAAAAAAAAATTAAAAATTGTTTGTGTAAGAGCCAGTCTCCACGAACCTTTTAATTGTAAATTGCACTGCACATCGTCAAACTTTTATTAATTTAGCAATCTCTATTTGAGTCTTCCCTTCTTCATATAAAATCTGGATTTTTATTCGTGTTTTTGTGTTAAGTTCTGGTTGTTTCGGCATTTCGTATTACAAACTGTCTCTACTATACGAATAAACAACACTCAGCAGCTTCTTGTTATCCTGAAAGTTAATAACAGGCTAACAAATAAGTTACATTATTTTTCAAAAAACTTCAAATTTCACATTTTGTGGGCCAGGTGTTTTATGGTACCTTAAAATCCTTTATCAATTGTTTAAAATTAACTCTTAGTATTGCCTTTCATTCTGTTATTAAACAGAAAAGTCATTTTTAAATTAATTTTAGAGTTACACGTGTTTTATGGGGGCGCTCAATACTTTTGGCCAAGGCTGTATATATATTTTTGGCACGGCTTTACCGTATACACCATTCAATCTGTCCTTAATTTCTTCTGGAGTTTGTCCTTCTTTTGTCAGAAATATTATGACTACGCGATATTAAATTTTTAAAACGGTCGACATATTGAGTTTACACTTTACAACAGAATAAATAAAACACATGTAAACCCGTCCACTGCGTTTATGATTACTAAAGACTTAATACTTTCTGTGAGTATAAATTACGTCACCTTTAAATAAGATTAATCATGTTAGGCCGAGAACTTTTGCGCTCACCACGTATATATATACATATATATATATATATATATATATATATATATATATATATATATATATATATATATATATATATATATATATATATATGTATATATATATATATATATATATATATATATATATATATATATATATATATATATATATATATATATATATATATATATATGTATATATACACGTGGTGAGCGCCAAAAGTTTTCCCTAAAAGAAATTAAGGACAGATTGGATGGTGTATACGGTAAAGCGGTGCCAAAGGTTTCGTTTGCGGTACGAGTCCTTCAACGACGATGATCGTTCTGGACGTCTGGCAGATTCGATCACTTCCGAAAACATCGCTCTTGTAGAATCGCTACAAAGAATTTGCTTATTAATATAAAGGCATGCTTATCCCACCTTATAATAAGTGTATTGAAATAGAGGGCGGTTATGTAGAAAAATAAATTCTTTGAGAATTTTTCCAAAATGGAAGTTCACTTAAAAAGGGCTTCAAAAAGTCCAGCAAGTGATGAAATATTGGAATAAGCGTAAAAAATCATGAACAAACCAGATCATGAGTGGGGTATTCTTGGGCAATACATTGCAACTGAAATTCGAAGCTTGCATTCAGATTTCAATAAAAGAGAATTAACAAGAATGATACAACGGAGTATCATCATCACGATTGCGGTCACTTTGCTCTACTGACGCTAATACAGCTACTACTTTTTTAGATGTCATCTATAAAAACAATGAAGATTCTGAACAATCCCAACCTTCCTCTGATTCGGAATCAACTATCATCAACCTACCGTCATATATTTCTCCTTCAGAGAATTAAACAGAGCTTCACAACAGTCAGTTATTATCCTTGAAATCGTACATACAGGAATCGGAAAAAAATACATAAGTGAATGATAAGAATCACCTTAAAAATAAAATTTAAAAAAATTATAAATTGTTAAATAATTAAAAAGGAATTTATAACTCGCGGTGCAATTAACTAATTAAATCATTAAAAATCAAAAACTCATTTGTATTTAAAGACAAAAATCAGCACATATTTTTCTTTATTTATATGTTCACAAATTCGTTTTACCAATATTTTTCAATAATTTTCACAAGAAAATGTACTTAATTAAGTTTAAGTTATAATGTATTAAATGGAAAATAAACTACCAGTATAATTAAAATTAATTCGTTTGCATTTTAGTTACCTGTAGCTAAAAATCGCAGAGTTACTAGCAGATGTTCTTTAGACCAGCACACGATACTCATTCTTATTTGATTATTTCGTTATCTTTTGTTCAATAAGATTCAATAAAATGTTAAAATCTTGTAATGATTGTAATAATATCTTGTAAAGGTTTTTTACTTGATCAAACTCTTCGGTTATTAATTCATTTAATAATTTCTCCTCGATTCCGTGCGATTGCCTTCTTAAAAACCAGGTTTTTATCCATACTGCCCTTTTCTTCTTTTTTTTTCAATTTTTGTTTCATTAAAATATTTATCACAATTGCAGATGCTACATTTTTTTTATTATTAGCCATTTTTATGAATATAATAATCTCGTTTAAAAATTATAAATATAAAAATAAACGGTTATAACTATTGACAAAAACTACAAGTTAACGGTCAAATTTTAAATTTAAAAAATTGCAAGAAATGTCAAATGATAATGTAAACACACAATAAAAACCTCCAGCAAATTCTAGTGATAAAACTTGCAGAAGTTACTTGCAGCAATCAATTTGCAGAAATTATTGCAACTAGTGGAAACACTCGCTCAAAAATTGCTTGAAAATTTATTGCCAATGGAAACAGCACATGCAAGTGTTTACTGCAAGTATGGTTGATGAAACTTGCAGCAATAAATTGTTCATTTTATTACATCTAGTGGAAACAGATACGCAAGTAACTTCTGCAATAAATTGGATACGACCACCGGCCGTACAACCTACGGCCCAGGAAATAAGGAGTCGGAACGACCGTACGCAATGTCTTTGGAGGGGGTGATGTTGGAACCCTATTGTCGTCACGTTGTGTATGGCATAACGGGGTATTACTGTACCTAACACAGTACCACCCACACACGTAGAAAGGCTTCAACACAAGCACCAGTTCAGTCGGCGGCCAGGTGGAGCAGCCGGACCACAAATGCTAAGGGCCCAGGCTCAATCCCCATCAGCGACGACGATCCACATTTAATTTTTTTTTTAGTAACTTTTTTTCTTTTTCCACTTTTATATAATGGTGGGAGATTCTAGAACCATCGACAAAGTTCCACCACAATGAAGACAACAAATACATAACCCGAAAAACAACCAACGTCATCACTCGAATGAGTATAAAAGCAGGATGAACTAGACCATTGGAATCAGTTGGAAATCAAGTGTTGGAGAAGTCAGTTGCAGATAAAGCATTGGAAGAATCAGTTGAAAATCAAGCGTGGAAAACAAGTGTTGGAACGATCAATGGAGTTAAAAATCAAGTGTCGGAAAGAGCAGTGAGAATAGTCATTTGAAAATCGAAAGTGGAACAGTCAGTTGGAAATGAGAGTGGATAGTCAGTGGAATGGACGACCGTGGTCAATCAATACGGAATCGGTCAATCATAACTGGACTTGAAGAAATATTCATTTTAATAAATATTGTTATTCGTATCTTAATTTGTTAAATAAAATTGTTGTTCGAAAAACTTCTATTTTATTATTGAAAAAAAACTCCCGTTGGGAAAGTTGGGTGCTCTAAAAGCGTTCAATCACAAGGATCGAAACCAGAGTACCACAACATTGGCGCCCGAACAGAGACTTGAAGAAACAACTATCAAAAGTCCAAGGAAACCAATCAAGGAATACAACAAATGGCGTCCGAACAATAAGGAGGAAACGACACGACAACTCCAGGAAGAGGCCAATAGAGTTGGAAAGAAGCAACACCGGCTGATCCCGTTTATCTTCGCCATGAGGCAAGTGTCCGAGGGACTGGGCACAAAAAAAGCACATACGGGAATGAAGGCCAAACTGGATGAACACCGGAAAGCAGCACAACCAGGCCTAATACTTCCAGGCACATCATTAGACACGATGCAAGGAATATTCGAGTCAACGATGAGCCAAATGAGTCGGTTGTTAGAACAGAGGCAACAAATATTGAACACATTCGACAAACAATTGAAAGAACGGAACCAACGTATGGAGGGACAAACGATGAGGATAGTCGTAACAATAAACTAACGAATAGATGAACTGTTCGAAAAGTCCATCGACGAACTACATATGTAATACCAGCAGGGGACGCAAACCCAATAGCAACAATGGAGAGAATAGGGGTCCACACAAAGCCGGTCAACACCACCAGAGAGATCTAGTTCATATTGGGAAGCCAAGAAGATGTCACGGAAGCGACGACCATCCCACACGACGTCCTGGACAGGGCGCAGACAACGCAGCCCCAGGAGAGCCAGGGAGAGAGAAACGTACAGCGACACGCGGTCTTCAGTCCAATAGATAAACTGTCCGACAACGAAATTCAAAAACCAATAAAGACTGAAGAATCCGACAAACCACTAACTGTCAACCAGGAAACACCAGAAAAAAATAACATGGAGCAACTGTACAGACACTTGCGAAAAACCGATAAGGGAAGAAGAAGGGAAATAAACGCCACAAGAGTCACAGATCAAAAAGAAGAACCTGTCACAGTGGTACAGGGAGGTCAATCCACACCAGCCAATTCGGTGACAAGGGAAAGGGGGAGCCGCCTACGGCTAAATTTGAAGGTCCACGAACTGGGAGAAGGTTGGAACGACAAATATCCAAACGACAGGGCAAGGAAAAAGATCGGCGAGACATCTTGTGGCACAAGATCCAAAGAAGGGTTCAATCGCGGAGCAACAGGGAAGATCGACCAATCTCACTACTAAGGCGACGTAGGAAGAGGAAGTGGCGTACGGACGCAGAGAGCCTTACGCTAATGAACAGGAAGATTCAAAACAAGAAGGAAGATTGGCAACACATCTTACGTCACAAAATAACAAGGTCCGCAAATGGGTGCAGCCACAAAGGAACCTAACTAGCCGCCTAATATTACCATTGCGACGACGGGGGAAGAAGAAAAGTGGTGCAAGCTCAGGGAGCGCGACACCATTCTATAGGAAGGTCCAAGGTAGAGAGAGAAGCGATGGTAACAAATCCAGGAACGGTCGTATAATATTCGACCCAGGAGGGAAAATTTAGTATTCTGGATACGGGTATCAAATTATGACGAAAAATCGACGGCTCATACAGGAAGACCACTAGCCACAAAACAAGGCGGACAATCACTAACAGCACAGACCGAACAAAGGGAAAAAGGGGAACTAGCATCCATGTGACCGTTTACAAGGTTAGAGGGCTACACACTCAAGGGGCCTGGTGCCAAGATAGACGGGACCATACAGGGTACAGCAAATTTTATCTGCCAGTGATCATATACGGGACACAGAGCCCGCTACCAAGGTTCACAGAGGTCTGCTTAAACCAGCCAACAGGGGGATCAACGAAGAAAGCGATGAGTTCAAACTCGGAGAGCTGCCCGCGCCACCAGGGGAAGATCCAGAGGTAGAAATTTCAAATGATAATGTAAACACGGAATAAAAACTTCCAGCAAATTCTAGTGCCAAAACTTGCAGAAGTGACTTGCAGCAATCAATTTGTAGAATTTATTGCAGCTAGTGGAAACAGTCGCTCAAAAATTGCTTGAAAATTTATTGCCGGTGGAAACAACACATGTTGCAAGTATTTGCTGCAAGTATCGTCGATGAAACTTGCAGTAAGTGTTTGCAGCAATAAATTGTTCATTTTATTACATCTAATGGAAACAGATACGCAAGTAACTTCTGTAATAAATTGCAGAAGTTACTTGCCAGTGTATCCTTGGATTTACAAAGTAAATAAGGTAATTACGTGACTAAGGGGGACCACTAGTGTGACCACCTAAAAAGGGTGATTTTTGGGAATTTTTTTAAAGAAAACTACTATATGTAATATTTTTTTATATTTTAAAGATATATTCGTTGATATAAAATAAATTCATGATAAAAGGACAATGCGCCCCAGCGCCCACTGGTGAGATATGTATTTTCTCAAAACCCTTTCCTAGTAGGTCACAAATATACCCATCTTAGGTATGGAGAACCTGGCCTTCAAAAGTTCTGACGTGCACTAGGTTTTGCATACTCCACGTGGCCATTTTTTAAGGAAACGATGTGTGTTGATCTGCAGCGGGAATTAGAGTCCCCTTCGGAAGAGTGCACTTCGGGGTACCTAATTTCGGCAATCTACCAAGGGGTCTGCCTGAAATCGCCACCGGTAGGACTCCTAAACTTCTCTTCGGATACTTCCAATGTACAGATTTGCAATATACAGATACGTCTTCTACTATAGGCCACGTGAAAAAACGAGGTTACGGCACTTGCTAGGAAAGTGGTTTTACACAACGATAGGCCAGCCCACGACATGTCTCAACCCATTTGTACCTATACAGAGTATCCCGTTTGGCTATGGCCACGTGCAGACTTTTTGTACATTTGACGCCTTACAACTTTTGAAGGCCAGGTTCTCCATGACGTGCCCATTGACAAAGTTGGACTATTTGACCAGGGCTATCGATCGGCACCGGTCTCAAGCTTGAGCGCTAGGGGGCAGCGCCCCATAGAGTTTTGCCCATTGTCCTTTTCGGACCAAAAAATTGAAAATTCATTATTCGCGATCTCCCAAGGCTCCAAGAAAGTTCCCCCACTGCTGCAGTGATAGCGACCTTCATAGTGCCTGAAATCAAAAAAACCAAAAAGCCTATTAAACTAGAAGGTATTGTCCGTGCCATGAACCTCAATCGAAAAAAAAAGTTGAAATTTAACAAAATGGCGGAGTTTTGAAAAAAAAGTTTCAAAATTTGCACGAAAATTTGATGATTTTTGGCCTGCAAAAATTACATTTTTTATTCGATCGGAAAACTGGACGTTCATGGCACAACGAAACATATAAAAGAAGCTGCAATAAGAATCGATCGGATGATTTGTCTTCGAGTTATAACTGCAGCAAATTTGAAAAATGTAGTTTTTCTTTACTTTATCTTTTAGTTTTAATCACTGAGAATTTTTACTTAAATTATTTTACGATGTACTCACTATGACGGTCATAATAAAACTAAATGAGTCATTTAAATGTGCCAGAGTCTAGCTGCTCCACAACATGTGACTGGCAGCCACGTCCAGAAACTCCCGAACTATCAACCTTCATACATTTCTCAATACCACAAAGTTAACAATGAAACATACAAAAAAAAATTTCCAATTTTTTCTGAATATCTTACGGATAGACAACAGTCTATCAAATAGTATCAAAATTTTAGAAACAATAAAAATTTTTGGATCTTATTGTCTAGAACACCGAGGAAGTGTTATTGACAGTTAAGAAGTTTCTTGCTAATACTACTGAATTGTTGTAAATACTACTAGGAATTCAAATAATCAGAAAGTTTGTTTCTGGATCGGATTTATCATTACAAAAAATTGAAGATACAATATACCAAAATCTATATATACTATATTACTACATATACAAATGCGGGGATTAATTAAAATAAATTAAGACCTTCTTTGATTATATAGAATGTTTTATTTCCTCATTAATTTATTAATAGCATTTATCATGAAACGCAGACATATGTGTCTTAAATCGATAACAATACACACACGTAAATAATGTATGTATTTGTACACATATGCAAGTTAAAATGGATGTCATAATTGTACAAATCTACCGTAGGTATTTATTATACTAACTTGTTCCTACTTGTAGTCGAATAATATGATATAACAATTAATTATATTTATATCCAGGATAAATTTATATAAATAATTTAATATAGGAATTAATGCAACTATTATGTCTAGATAGAAATTCATACGACTATATGTGTTGGTAAATTATTATACAAAAGGATGAGGATTTCATTTTTTCAAATATTAAACAAGAAGGTAATATATTACGCTGAAAGTATTCCCGTGAGAGGAAAACTATGGAAAAAACTGCTAGTACCATTCAACGGTTCTAGTAAAAAACACGTGGAGAGCATAGCTCCTCAAGTGGATATAAACTAGTCTCTTCGACAACCACACCGACAAGTAAAGACATGTTGGACTTATCCATTTTGATGAAATTTGAATATGTTGTAGAAGACCAAAAAATCAGGGACACTTGTATTCTTTATCTGTGGAAAACCGGTTTATAGGGATATCACCTTTCAAAAATTGAGGTAAAATTTAATTTTTCGAATATCTTGAAAACGGTAAGAGATTAGCCAAAATTTTAAATTGGCGATATTCCTCTTTTTTAAAGAGCTATCTATTGATATGCAATTTTTTCAAATTACATCGACAGTGGTGGTGAGGGACTAAAATTTGGCGGTAAATTTTGCGAAAAAAGGGTAACATTTTGTTTGCAGATTTCAAATCGACGTAAAAAAACTCTATTTCCTAATATAAGTCTAAGGGTAGTTAACTAAATGGTGACTCTGTCGACGTAATTGTACTATTTGGGTAACTCAAAAACTTGAATAACACAATTCAGAATTCAATTATCGATCGTTGTTCACAAGTTACACGTATTATTTGATTCCTGGAAAATCATTAGTGATTTTTAATCCAATCAACAAAGCTGAATGAGCAAAAAACAATCGGGTAATCTCGGATATTTGCACAATTGTAGGGAATATCTTCCTGAACTACATACTAAAACACTAAAAGTCTTGACCGGATGGGTGTGTGTTGGGAGAGGTCCATTTTTCAGGCTTTTTGTAAATATTTCAAAAATTGCGCCCTCTAGCCGAAAAATGTGACTTACAAAATTAAAGTAAATTAAATATCCAACAAAAATTGTCCTATTCTTTTTTCCCTTAGACCCCATGAAAATTCAAACGATCGGAGTTGGAGACGGTATCTGTCTCAGTGAAGCTTCCTCCTTGCACGAGATCGATTGTTGTAATTCCAAAGTCTTTATGGGTTCCAAAAGTAATTAAAATGATAAGATTTGTGAATTTGTTTAATTAGTTTTATTTTCCAAATCGTTTGATTACTTTAGTTTTCCATAAAACGTTTTACAACAAGTTACATAATATTTAATACAAGTTGAAATTATTCTTATTTTTTAAAGTGGATTCCAAAACGCAATACATAAGAATTTTAAACTATTTTTATTCATTATTAGTCGACTTCTTCAACTGAAAAAATTAGACTTATACAGCCTATACGATCAGAACGGCGAGAGGCGAGACTAGGGGAGCTATCCGTTTTCGGACCCGTAGAACACGATTATGTAGAAAAAAATGTCATATATATATATATATATATATATATATATATACATATATATATATAATATATATATATATATACATATATATATATATATATATAAATATATATATACATATATATATATATATATATATATATATATATATATATATATATATATATATATATATATATATATATACCACGTGAGTTTTTTGAGAGTTGCCATGTCTATTACAACCAAATTTTTATGATAGAAATTGTACTGGAAAAGGTTCTTTTCTTGGATGTAATGGAAATGTAACCAAGAAGAACATTATCGGTTGAAGTAGCCTCAAATACATATGCATATTTTTACCGCCTAACTGATAAAGGGCATAGCCGGGTAAGATAGGGAAAACGGCCCTTGACGCAAAATTGGTTGTTTTTATAGGAAATAACACTTCTTAGCCCCAGATACATTCCTGCCCAATTTCAACCCTCCGAGGCTAATAGTTTATGAATACACAAACAGACAAAAATTTTCAAAAAAAATTTTTTTTGACGAAATTATTGAACCGATTTATTTAAGTTTAATATATATTATGTACCCACCTTAGACGAAGTAATGAAAAAAAAAAATTAACGTTATATCCCTTTATTATACTAATTTTTTTAAATTTTTAATTTTAAGAAAATTTTTTTTTGGCACTTAGACATTAGCGACACCCACCATTTTTTGTTCAATAATTTGTCTCTTAGTACTCTATAATATATATTTTTATGGAAAAATTTTAGTTGGTAGAACATAGTAATATTTCAATACAAATGCATGCCATGTTCGGTACCACATATATAACTTATGTATAAAAAGGAATATAAAGTAAAATATCTACCTTATTTCTAAAATAATACAATTACATACGTTCATAACTACGATAAACTAGTTTAAATTTACTCAAGTCCAACATTATCTGCCGTTTGTCTTTCTTTATTAATAAAACAAAATAAATATTGATTTCTCTTTTGTTAGAGTTGTTTTCTTTGTAAGACGTCAAGTGAAACTTTGTTAGCTCATACACCAAGTCTTACGATGTCAACAATTTCATACAAAGTTGATTAGCTGTCAAAATAGTATACCAGTTGGTCATTTCGTTATAATTCCCCATGACCCGTCATCGTGTTAACAAAATAAGACAGACGGCAGATAAAGCTAGACGTTTGTCTAAGCTTGTTTGTCGTAGTTATGAACGTATGTAATTTTATTACAGAAAAAATCCACTTTCTGCACCTCCTTAAGAAGTGCAACAAAAACATCAAGTGAGAGGGACGAGCTACATATTGCGTACAATTGTACACTACTTTCTTCAAGTTAGTTATATGCACATGTAATAACTACAACAGGTTTTAGCCGGATTGTTGTTATTACTATACATTGTTGAAGTTATTTGTTCATTTTATTAAGTTAATGTTTATTATTATTAAAACAATATAACATTTAAGACGTATTATTGTTATTATTAGTATCTTTATTTGAATAAAGTTTCTAAAACTTATAATTTTTGTTGAGTTAGATATAATTTTAATTAGTAAATATGCTGAGATAATTTTATTGATTTCATTCAAATATTCAGATTCATGGTAAAATTAACCTTGAAAATTATTTTTTAGCAAGTTAAAACATATTTTTTATAACAGCTCAAAATATATATTTTTTAGACCGTCACAGGAACTCCAAGAACTGCAACGCAGGGGAGAAGAGAACATTTTACTGCACTGCTTAGAGTTCTACTGTGTTTTAGAAATAAGGCAGATGCTTTACTTTATGGTCCTTTTTATCCATAAGTAATATATGTAGTAACGAACATGGCATGTATTTGTATTGAAATATTAATATGTTCTACCAACTAAAATTTTTCCATAAAAATATATGTTATAGAGTACTAAGAGACAAATTATTGAACAAAAAATGATGGGTGTCGCTAACGCCTAAGTGCCAAAAAAAAATTTTCTTAAATTTAAAAATTTAAAAAAATTGGTATAATAAAGGGATATAATGTTAATTTTTTTCTTATTACTTCGCCTAAGGGCCGGTATTATAAACGATAGAATAAATTTATCTCTGGGATAAATCAGTTTATTCTATAGATTTGAGTATTATAAACGAAAGATAAATTTATCTGTTAGTTAAATCTGTCGTATAAATTATCCTTAGAAAATCAAGCGGATAAATTTTATCTGATAGATTAATTTCCAATATGTCTGCCCTATTCGCTTTATTACTAGGCAACATTCTAGCGAAATAAATATAATTTATAAGTATTATATGTATTTTTTGTTTTCATTAATATTTTAATATTTTACTATACCTATGTAATAAATCTTGCTTTTAAAATTTTCTAATTTTTTCCATACTCAAATTTAACCTGCAATTTTAAATTAGAATCCAACTATAAAATTGATGTTTGACACATTTTTGACATGTATATACAGAATCTACTCTAGCTACAGAGTAGCGTTGGGCATAATTAATTTAAAAATAATCGATCATTCAATTTTTAAAATATCTCGAAATAGTATAATATAATCATTCGATTTATTTTACAAACTATCTGAAGCTACAGTATGAATGATTTTAATAATCAAATTAATGGAAAATAATGATTTTAATAATCAAATAGTCATTCGATTATTGAAATCATCGAAGTAATAATAATCGATTATAGAAATCATTTGATTATTTCCCATCACTACTATAATGTTGCTAAGGTTATCTCGTCAACTAAAATATTTACCAATGGATAACTATTTTAGTTGGTAGAATATTTTATAATACCCAGTTAACTTTTATTCATCAAATAAATTTAACCTAGGGATAGTTATCTACCGATTTATTTTAGTTTTATAATACCGGCCCTAAGGTGGGTACACAATATATATTAAACTCAAGTAAATCGGCTCAGTAATTTCGTCAAAAAAAAATTTTTTTGAATATTTTTGTCTGTTTGTGTATTCATAAACTATTAGCCTCGGAGGGTTGAAATTTGGTAAGAATGTATCTGGGGCTAAGAAGTATTATTTCCTATAAAAACAATCAATTTTGCGTCAAGGGCCGTTTTCCCTATCTTACCCGGCTATGCCCTTTGTGAAAAATTAAAAAATTAAACTTGGGTAAAAAAATTTTTTTTGCTCATTTATGTTAATTAATGCATTAGATCAGTTTTATCGAAAAATTAATATATAGTCTCATTTAAAAATTTATAAGTTTGTATCATAGCTCAAAAACCATAAGAGCTATAAAGCTCCCGACTATAGCAATCGGTTGCCCCCATCGTTAATTACAACTCTTATTTGAGCAATTTTTCGATTAAATCAGCGGTTTGGATGTAATAAAAATGGCAACTCTCGAAACACTCACTGTACCTTGATTCAAAATTCCATGAAAAATAAGGGTCTGAACCTCCGCGAACTCTATATCTTGATTCAAAATTTTATCATATTTTTATCTGAAAACAGGTTTACGCTCGTATAAATTGTCAGCTGACGTCATTAAAAGGTATACTGGTATCAAATAGCGAAGATTTCTGTCCAATATGTTAAAATGAAGCAATAGGTTTTAACCTGCATGGCTACATAAAGTGTATCGTGCTATTTTTCTACTATAAAAGACCATAGCATAACTTTTCAATTACAATTTTTGTTCGAAACATTAGTGAAAAACATTAAATCTTATTGCTGTAAAAAATTATTTTCAATTGTTGTGTTAAAAACTAATTATTGCCAACAATGGAATCCATTACTGCTGGTGCTTCATTTGGAAACAGAGACTTACAAGGAAAGCTTTTGAACTATCAATTCGCAATTTTGATGAAACTTTTTAAATATGTAATACAAGCGAAAATAACGCACCCGTATTTTTTTATCTGCCACCGTCGCCATTTAAGGGGTGAAATCACCACTCAAAATTTTAATTTTGCTTGATAACTTGAAAACGACGACAGATAGAAAAAAATTTTAAATTGACAAAACACTTTATTTTTAGAGGGCTTTCTATTGATGTGTATAAATCCAGAGTCGGACCTACTGGAGGGGCTGTTCAGGTAAAATTGAGGGTAAATTTTGTAATAGTGTGAATATGTTTCAGTATATTAAAATGTGAATAGCATATATGAATGTCAAATAATAACGATAAGGAATTTGTTCTAGTTTGGATGGAATGGAAAAAAATTAATAAGGTTTTAATATCTTTAATTTAAAATAGTTTACAATAATAAAATAAGGCGTATATAGTATTCTATGGCTTATGATCTTCACAATAATGATACTGTTAAAAAAAATGCTTTAAACAAAGAAATTTTTGACACCAACCACATCCTACAACAGCTGGTTCTCCACAAATATGACATTTCGGTTGAGTATCTACATCGGTTTTAAAAAAAAAAATATATTCGGCAAGATTAAGGAAGTAACCTGGTCTTTGTTCTATGTATCCGCTCTTACACCAGGCGTATTTAAATGTATCTCTAAAGCGGGGTGATGAGAACTGATTATGTGCTAGGGATTGTATTTTTATGATATTATTCCTAATATGTAGGTCAATATCACTGTCTGATATGATAATTAAGTCAGACAATGTTCGAACGAAATTCTTCCAGAACCGGAAGCCATATACATCTAATGGTTGTAAAAGCGCTGTTTTTTTGGCGGTATGCTTAATATTTTTACTTCTTTATCTTCAGGAATGATATTTTTCACGGCAGCTGGGCACTGACCACTCCACGAGTCAAGTAATAATAAAGACTTTTTATCGGTTTGTGGTAAATATATATTTTAAAACCACTCTTTAAAATGGTCCGTTGTTAACTTTCCTGATTTAGATGTCGAAACATATACATTCTTTGCTTTAAATAATAACTGCTGAACTCTAGGACCCAGTTGCCCGGTACGTTCTTTTAAAACTAAAAATAAGGGAGAAAGTAACTGACCCTCTGCTGAAATTGGTCGCTATATAGTATAACTGTGTGTTGTTGCTGACAGCGATTGAATAACTTTTTCGACTTTTATAACACCCTTTTCCGTTAATGTTCAATGCCTGAATGCAATTCTAAATTAAAACCACTCTGATCGGAATTAAAAACGTTTTACAATTTTTAAATTTCAAGATTGAGTTTCACTTCTTTAATAAAAGATTCACATATTTCACTTAAATTGGAAGATTCTTGGCTTGATTCAATAACGAATTTCGTAATTTTTCGTGATACTATTCTAAAATGCTTCTTAAATATAAGTACCCATGATTTCGACGCCTTAAATTGAAAAAAATCAATTGTATTTCTGGCGTCTAGTGCCCATCGTCGAAGATCAATGTCATGAATTATCGCTCCTCTATCTACTGCATCTTTAAAATTACTTAAAACATACTGATTAATGAAAATTAATTTGTCTCTCTTACTTCCGCCTTCTTTAACTTGCTTTTCCCACCGATATAACTGCTTCAAATGTTTCACTCTTTTGAAACTTTTTTGTGCTGTTTCAAAAGATTTTCCGTTTTTCACCGCTTTTTCAAAATTTAACAGCTACTTGTTTATATTTGAAATCTACAAAATCTTGTTCTCCATATGAACATGATGGTTCATCAACTTCTCTGGATATGTTTTCATCCGATTCCTCATCATAATCTAGAAAGCAATTTTTATTCTGTTCCAGGGTATTTTGGTTAAATTCAGAATTACATGCTAACATTAATTCGTGTTCAATAATAAACGATGTATCTTCAGTTGCTTGAATAATTATGTGCTTGTATTGAATAAGTATATCATGTAATTCAATCTCCCGGTATGCTATCGGGTATGAGACGAAATTTGTTATTTGAAATGTTGTCATTAACATATGAATGACATTAGCTAAATTAATATTCACCATACTGAACACAATTAAATAAAAAATATTATAACACAACAACAAATTCATAAATACTGAAATTTAACTAAAACACAAAATGCAGCTCCAGACTTTTTATATAGTTTTTGTTTAAATCTAGGAATTTTTTATCTATCTCTATCTACCGCAAAAAAAATCGCACAAACTTGTTGAAAATGAAAAAATATATATAAATTATTTATTTATAAAGTTGCATAATAACCATAAGCCCGATTTTTTTAATCATGTGGTAAATTTCCAAATATAAAAATCTATATATATATATATATATATATATATATATATATATATATATATATACATATATATATATATATATACATATATATATATACATTTATATATATATATATATATATATATATATATATATATATATATATATATATATATATATATATATATATATATATTTCTTTTTTTTGTGGAAAACCGTAAAATCTGGTAGAACTGAATATATTTTATGGTCATCAAAATTTTAAAAAACTTCCTGTGCAAATAATTTGTCTCGTCATATTTAAAATTCAATTGCTGAAAACCTTATAGAAATATTTTTATTTTACTGATTGTCAGTAAAATTACGATTGGGACCTCAAATTAGCTGTTCAGTTTTGAGATTTTAGACTTTAAATTACAGCTTTGAGCAAAAACAGGTAAACTAGTATTTTTCATGTAGTTTTCATATATGCTATTCAAATTTAAATATACTGAAACATATCCACCCTATTTCAAAATTTACCCTCAATTTTACCTGAACAGCTCCTCCAGTAGGTCCAACTCTGGATTTATACACATTAATCGAAAGCTCTCTAAAAATAAAGTGTTTTGCCAGTTTAAAGTTTTTTCTATCAGTCGTCGCTTCCAAGTTATCAAGCAAAATTAAAATTTTACCCTAATTTTAAGAGGTGATTTCACCCCTTAAATGGCGACGGTGGCAGATAAAAAAAATACGGGTCTGTTATTTTCGCTTGTACTACACATATACCAAGTTTCTTCAAAATTGCAAATTGACAGTTCAAAACCTTTCCCTGTTAGTACAACAAATGACATTAAATTGCATGTCAGATTTAAACCATCTTGGTGCTGTTAAACGATGGATTAAACTTTCTGATAAGGAAATTGGAAAAATCTATAAAATTATAAGCGCGAGACAATCGCCATCAAAATTCGATTCATCGAAAATGAAGACAATATTGGAATTAGAAATTGGATACATTTCGTTACCGGCGAGGTTCGACAATTTAAATGAGCAGATGCATGCGTGGCTTCAGAATAAGCCACAACTGGGTATCATAAATAATGGGCCAATCGGACTAACTCATAAATTACAATTCAAAACAGGGGATTTTCTTGAAATCGCAATTCAAAACGTCAGATCTTTTGAAATTTCTAAATTTAAAAAATTGCCATATTTTTTGTAAGAAATCTTATTATTGTTTACATGTTAAAAAGTTATTATTGTACCTATTTTTTTTAAACTATACTTAATAAAAAAATTTTTTTAAAAGAAAAACCGATTTTTTTATTTACATCCATCCCTAAAAAATAAAGTAATTTTTTAATAGCATACCCTAAACTTGATTCGAATAGAAAAATTCACATAAATTTATGTATAACTATTTGATATTATTAGCATTTTTAATTTCAAATATTATCGAGTGCTTGTGAGACACTACTACGTATGACAAACTTTTGTTTGCATTTCAACACACGCAGTATTGATATGTTCACTAATCGTTTAGCTAAACTGAAACTTTAAGCACTCGATTTCTTTGGTATAGTATGACCAAAAACCACATGTAAATTAAAAATCACAAAGTGATTGAAAAAATTATCCGGATCGGCCGGGAATTGAACCCAGGATCTTCTGGTAACTAGCCAGACGTGCTATCCTCTACACCAACGATCCCATGCTCGGTAAGCGGCCGAGCCGGACACCCGTCCAAAATTGTAACTGTTTCTCGAATCAGAGAGAGTACTAATACACATAGGTGATTGAATGGGTGTCCGGCTCGGCCGCTTACCGAGCATGGGATCGTTGGTATAGAGGTTAGCACGTCTGGCTAGTTACCAGAAGATCCTGGGTTCGATTCCCGGCCGATCCGGATAATTTTTTCAATCACTTTGTGATTTTTAATTATTAGCATTGTGTAATTTAAATATATGACTATGAGCAAAAATGTTAGTTTTTATTCATATGCCGATTTTTGCTAGCAAACAGTAATATGTTTGAAATTAATAGGTATCAATTTTTATAAAAAATTTTTCATTTACAAATACGGCACACCATATAATTCTCATAATTTTACAAAAATGTATCACTCTGTATATTTTTTATTTTTAATTTTTATATGATAATATTCAATGCTACATATTTTCTGATGAAATTTAATATTACAATTATATTATGTACTCAGCTAAAATCGCTGTTACTTATAAGAATAACTGTTTTTTAATAAAAAAAATTTATTATTAATAATTTTTAAAGGTAATATTGGCGATCTGTTTTAAAACACATTATTTGCTTGTTGGATATGATATATGATTTAGTAATATTTTATTCGACGTCTTATGACGTTAATAAAAACACTACTGTTAAAAAATTTAAAGTAAACACATTTATATTGTACAAAAAGTAAAAAAAATCGATAGCTTTAACACTTCCGTTACCGATCACATGGTGTCACATGATATGACTACTATAGGATCAATCACGCGATATCGCGCGATAAATATAAGAACATTCTCACTTAACGTAAAATGTTTGGCGATCGATAAAACTAGAATATTTTTTTATAAACTGAGCAATCAAATTGATATAAAAATGAAAATTCTGGTTTTCTAGAAAATTTTTTTTAAGAAACACTTCTATAGAAATAAAAAATTAATGTTGCGTTAATACTTCTACTTCTAAATAAAAGCATTGAAGTAGTTTAAAACATTTTTAACAAAAAATCGAAAAAATACATGTTAAAATTTTAATAAAGGAATAGAGATACATACTTCGATAAATTTGTGAAATGTACGAATTATACAGTACTCTGTTAAAAGTAAAAGTCTCTACGTCGCGTCGTTAAAAATCATATTTTTTACGATATGAATAAATTTTAAAAATCTTATTTTTGAAACTGAATATGTAATGATCTTAAAGTAGTTTTTTGAAACATTAATTTGGTTATCTTAAAATAGTTTTGAAACATTCATTTCTCGTTATAGATATTTCTTAGTCTTAATTAATTGTAAAATGTTCCCTATGTTTTAAGAAAATTTCCTTTTAATATTTTATATTTATCTAAACAATGTATCTGTTTTTGTTAAATCTATTAAAAAATTAGTTGAATATACGTATATCTATGGCATTAATTTTGTAAACGGCTGTAATAACATTCAAATTTATCTTAAATACGAAATCTGTTATCAATGCTGAATAAACGTTTTCGCATATTATTAGACTTCAATATGTACTGTATATTATTATAAATTTTATTCTATGTTTAGCTATTAAAAACGACAAATGCTCTCTTTGTATTTTAAACTGGGTGGATTTTTTTTTGTCAGTATACTTGGAAATTAGCCATATTAAAATTTTATCCTAAAAAAAGAAAATAATTAAATTCCCATAAACACACATAAAATTTTGAAAGTTAATGTAAACCAAAATCAAAAACTATTCTTCTTACAAAAAAAACATATTATTAATGTCTAAATATTTCTATGTAGCGAATTGAAAATAATGCGTTAATGCAAAAAAAAAACCAAACATTATCTTATGTAAGTTAATACTTTAAGAAATAATACGTATACAGGGTGGAAAGTAAATAACTTTTGTCGTTTTTAAAAATGGGTGGAAACTTTAATTTGGAATATGAAGTGTTATTTTTTTTCGGAGTTAAATTGCATTCAATTAATTAACCCTTTCCTGCTCAGCAGTTTTAGATTATTATTGTTCGACGATACTTTAAATTAAGAAATCATTAATAATTTGGGTAAATATTTATTGGTAATCTTCCTTTTTTTCAATATTATTTCTTGCTTCAAAGCTATAGTCGGTTTCACCATCATCTTCATCATTAGATTTTGACGATTCACTTTGTATTGAAAGTCTCCTGTTCTCCGCGCTGTTCACGTGTGTCCCATAATTTACTGACTGATTCGTGGAATTTTCAGATTGGCTTATTCCATTTTTATCATTCTCAGACGAATTATGTTGAGTTCTTAAATGACGCGAGAGATGAAATTTCCGCGAAAATTTCATACCAAAAATATCTAATAAACAATAAGGCCTCTTTAATTTCCAGAAGACAATACTCAAAATTTCAAACATCACCCTCAAAACATCTTACACATATTAATTAGCAATAAGTCGCAATTCCATGCCAGTGAAATTGGACCACAATTCATAAAATCTTTTAATTTTATTCAACATTTTTTCACAACTCTCTCGTATTAGTCTGTCGGTTAAACAGGGTGTAGCCGTGCAAATCTATCAGACAAATAACAAACTTCACTGCGATTAGATATTTAAATGACAATTTACAAATTTATTTTGCTCGCATTAATAATTCATATTTGAAACTTTTTTTTTTTTTTATAGATATAAATAATTTACATAAGCGAGCGTATAACTCCCAATAAGCAAAATGGCTGAATAAATATACGATTATATAATGTTCAAAGGTCGGGTATTCTTAAATGAATACTACTTCCCTTTTCCTTATAATTTTAGTATCTAAGGTTAGTTAAAATATGTAAATTGTTTAATATATTAGATTTGACAAAATTTTAACTAATAAGCACAACTATTTCGTTTTACAAATGAGTTTAGAAACCATGCACCAAAACTTTACATCTCGTAAGTGTTACAATATTTTATATTTTTATTTACTCAAAATTGTTTTTCCTATTTTATTTTCTTCCCCTTTTTTTATAATTCAAGATGTTATAATTTTGAAAATTCAGTTAAGCGTCAAATTTGTCAAGCCAATCAGTCGCTATTTCTAAATTGCTATTTAGATTTTCGACAATCAAGCAGTTTATTGGTAACGTGAAGTTAGAATATTTTAATTCGATATACATTTGTGATGAAATTATTTTAGACTTTTTTCCTGTAGCAGTAATAATCTGACATTTAGCTGTTGGTATTAATGGTAATGGTGTAACCGTATTTTTTATACCAATTTGATTTAATCTAAGATAAATATCGCCATTAACGGCTGTTACGTTACTGCCACTGTCGAAAAGTAATGAAACTTCTGTGTCAAAATACGAACATTTGACAATTGGTAAAAAATTATTAATATTTTGACAGTAAATAGAAGTACTAGGAGCATTAATGTCGTCCGTAAGCAAATCCACTATATCCCCCAACAAGGAATTACATAAAAGGGTATCACATAAGTCAAAGTTCGATCGAATATTTATAGGTTCATTTATCAGATCAATACTGTCTTTAAAAGGTTCCACTGTATTAGAATTATAGTTATTTTCAGATGTGTTGCCATTACAAGGTTTGACTGTACTGAGTTCAGGATTATTTTCAATTGCATCTTCATTGCAAGGTTATGTTGTGCCAAAATTTTAATTATTTTCAAATGTCTTGTCATAACGAGGTTTTACTGTATTCAGTTCAGGAATATTTTCAATTGTACCCTCATTGCAAGGTTTTACTGTACTAAAATATTATTTTCAAATGTATTTTCATAACCATGTTTTACCGTATTAAAATTTTGGTTATTTTCAAACGTATTGACATAACAAGGTTTCACGGTATTAAAATTTTGATTATTTTCAAATGTGTTGTCATAACGAGGTTTTACTGTATTAAAATTTTGATTATTTTCAAATGGACAAAATGCAATATTACTGTTATCACTGATATAAGATCGACTACAATGGTTAAATTCAACTAGTGGGAAAAAATTATCAGATACCTGGTTATGAAAATTGCGATTACAAATAGCATAACCAGTGACAGGCGGAGTTTCCGTGCCACTGGAGTTTATAAGTTTCCCTGATCGTTAAAATTATCTCTCGTTTCCGAAATATTATCCGAAGAATTGTTAGAAAGGTCGACTGGTTGCTGGTTATTAACAAGAACGACGTCTATACTGTTTGTATTGTTTTGAATGGGGGGTGCATTTCCCCAACTTACTTGTTTATCATTTACGGGACGATAATTACCCCTTTGGTTACTAATTAACCTATCATTAAAGCGTGATGAACCCTCACGTTGGGCATTGTTGCGGTTGAAATTTGTATTAGAATTTCGATATGAATTGAAATTTGAGTTATTGCCGTTCTGCCAAAATTGCCAAAATTTCTGTTCGAATTAAAATTTCTCGAAAAATTAATACTACTATTAAAATGTTGATCGTTATGGTCAGAATTCATAACTTTATGATTTCTTGCTGAATTATTAATATTATTGAAGTGACCATAATTGTTATTTGTATAATTTTTATTGTTATTACTATTAAATGACCTTGGCGTACTTATATTTGAATTACGGTTTTGACCAGTATTAAATGTTTGATTTCTATTTTGTCGAAACTGTTACGATCTGAATTAAATGATTGATTAGTAACATTTTGATAATTATTATAACGTTGAAAATTTTCAAATGGCGAAATTGGGAAATCAAAATTGTTGTTACTATTTCTAGGTAAACTCGAAAAATAATTATCAAAATCACTAAGGGCTATTTCTAATTCATGTAAACTTTTACTATTCGCTAAAAACCTGTTAATTTCGAAAGGAAAGTGACTGATGAAAGTTTTGATGAAATTTTCATTATCAATCTTCTGTTCTAAATGTTTGGTTAATTTGTGCCAGTAAGTAAGGTGATCAAGGAAATACCCCTTTCTGACTGGTTTACCATTTTGGTTAATAGTATAAAAGTCAATTAAAATTTTGTTTTGGGTATCTCTACCCCAGAAGGTTGATAGGAACCAAATTTAGAACGAACAGAAGGTTGTTATCACACTTTCATATAAAGAAAAATTGTTTTTAGTTGCCAATTTGTCACGTGCAATTTTAATCTTTTCAGTTTCCGAAAATTCATTATCGATAAAAAATTCTTCGAGTGACTGTATAAATTCGACAGGATGAAATTGCAATATATTATTTGTAAAAATATCAATGTTACCAAGGTCATTATTAGTTAGAAATGAATTATTTAATGTTAAATTTGATGTATTTAGGTTATGTCTGTTGAAATTTAGTGATACCAAATTATTTTCTAATGAATTTATTATCTAACAAAGAAACGGTTTTACTTTGGTTTTCAATTTTATTGTTTACATATTGTAATTCAAAATTGACAAATTGTTTGACATTGTCTGAAACTTTATCGATTTTAGCATTAGTTAAATTATAATTACGTAAACAATTGTCCTTACAATTAAGTATTTTTTGCTCTAAATTAAGTTTGTTTGCGTTCAATTTGTCACAAATTTCCGAATTAAGTTGGTCAATTTTGATATTTTGAATTTCAAAATTGTTTGTTACAGTATTTTCGGTTGATAAATTCAGAATTAAAATTATGTAATTTAAAGTCTGTTTGTATTTCATGTTGCTTTAATGAGTTGCACAATAGTTCAAATTTGGAATCAATTTTATCATTAAGCACTTTAGTTTGATCATTAAGGGATTTGTTTTCATCAAGTTTAAGGTTAAGTTCTTTGTTCATCATTTTAAGTAATTCAATAATATTATTAAAGTCATTGTCACTACTTTTATTAACAGAAATGTCACTAGCGATACCTGAAGATCCTTCGCTGATACCTTCGTCGTGGCGATGTTCTGGTACATTGTTGATACCTGGAGCATTGTGTTCGATGGAGTCTGTCGCTTCGGCACTGGTAGCTCTTTCAGAAGTTCTCGGTGTTGAATTGAACATAACGTACGACACGAAAGATAGAGTAGTGATGTCCTCTGTTGACTTTTCCATGTTGAAAATTCCTTTGAAGATGTCGGCTACTAATTCCCCGATATGCTATTTGTGGCGATAATGATTGATCCTGTTGTACAAAACTTTACCAATAAACTTTCGTTGTCCCTGACTATTTTATGAGGAAGCGCTTGGTGATTGACCACGTGTAAACTTCTCGATGATCATTATCCAACAGGATGGTTTAGGTTCGACAATAAGTGTAAGCCGACTTAATTTGTGTAATGAAAATAATTTATTTCACTAAAAGTATACATGTCGCCACTTTTAATTAGTATAAAAGAAAAACATCACTCACAAGGAAAGGTATCCAACTGTATCTCTCAAAAGTTTTTGAAACTTTGGTGGATTGTAGATCTTACTAAAACTAATTCAAAGCCATATTTCGTTCATACCCATAAGCGGTTTAAGGGGGTGAGACACGCCCCTGAAAATTAGAGTTTTTTTTCAATTTTCTTAAATATCTCGAAAAAGTTAGGAGCTTTGGTAGGGAAACTATACATATTTGCAAATGGCACTTTAAGATCTTTATTATGATACCAAATTAAAGTTATAAAATCATTGGGGTTTCATCCCCCACCCCCAACTCCTAATTTTAACAGGTATTTTTTGGTAAAAGAGGAGACTGTTATGTGTAAATAAAATAATTTTTAATTAATATATTTTACATCACACCAGTTTATTTCTTGTTGCATAAATACACCCTTTGTTAATATTAACTTCGGAAAATTTTTAACTTTTTGATTTAATAATGAGCAAAAATATGGTCAAAGAATCTCGTATTTTAGTACTGAATTTTTACAAACTTACGATATACTTTAAAATACATAATTTAGACAAAACAAATACACTGCAACCCGCCTCCCCATGCTTTACTGATATCTATACAAATCTTATTTACTTATTTATTTATTTTTATTTATCTATACAATTGTCAATATTTTAAGGTTTGTAATCTACACAATAATGATATTGTTCATAAAAATGTTCAAAACAAAAATATTGTCCACACCAAGGACCTCTTATAAAAGCCGGTTTACCGCATACACTATACTTTAGTGCTGCTCTTTCTTCTTTGGAAAAGCAATATATTACAGAATTTTCAAAACTTTCTGGTCGTTGGTCAATATATCCACTTTTATATCATCCATACTTGAACAAATTTTGAAAACGAGGTGACGAAAACTGATTGTGAGCTAGAGAATATTGTTACGCCGATGTAAATCAATATCCTATACTCATTTAGAATTACATTATCCGAAAATAATCTGATGAACTGTTTCCAGAGTCGATATCCATAAACATCCAGAGGTTAAAATATTGACAATTGTATAGATAAATAAAAATAAATAAATAAGATTTGTATTGATGTATAGATATAGATTATAATTATAATATAGATTTACATAGATAGATGGATTTGTCAAGTACGGGGGCCGGGGTTGCCGTGTATTTCTTCTTTCTAAATGATGTATTTTATAGTATATTGTAAGTTTCTAACAATTCATTACTAAAATACGAAATAGTTTGACCATATTTCTGCTCATTATTAAATCAAAAAGTCAAAATGTTTCCCAAGTTAATATTAGCAAAGGGTGTATTTATGCAACAAGAGTGTGATATAAAATATATTAATTAAAAATTCTTTTATTTATACATAACAGTCTCCTCTTTTATTAAAAAATACCTGAAAAAATTAGGGGTTGGGTTGGGGGTGGGACATAAAACCCCAATGATTTTATAACTTTAATTTGAATATATGACAATCGCCACCACTGACAATCGCCCCCAACTGAAAAAGTGCGACAATCGCCCCCAGCCCATAAATTTGTTTATACCTGGCTCTATGACTCATTATATTTGACCAAATGTTAATCACCACTAGTGACAATCGCCCCCAGTATATTAACTTGTTTATACCTGACCGTGTGACTCACTGTCTTTACATCCAACAGGTAGATATCAAAAGGAAAAAATAAAATTTTGTAAGCCAGTTTTACAAGAAAAGTTGAAAACCAGCTCTGGGTTTTCCAATTTCTTAATTTGATTTTGTTGAAATAGGTGTAATGTTTTATTACACTTATTGTTCAGGTTTACCCGCCCACTATTTTTACCATATTATGGATCCAGTTTTTAAATTGCCAACTTATTTTACGTACACCGGTGCTTTTACTTATTTGTTGTTCTGGGTTTTCCAATTTCTTAATTTGATTTTATTGAAATGGGTGTAATGTTTTATTACACTTATTGTTCAGGTTTACCCGCCCACTATTGTTACCATAATATGGATCCAATTTTTAAATTGGGGACTCACTTTACGTACACCGATGCTTTTACTTATTTGTTGTTCTGGGTATTTCCCATTTCTTAACTGCTTTTCCATCTCTCAATTAATTGTCTCGGTTCATATATATTTCGACTTAAAATAGATCTTTGATCCAGTTCAACTTTTACCTGGTGTTGGCTTAATCAACCGAAAACTAACTCAGACGAATATATTTCAATATTTAAAATTTTACGATAAATATTTACCATAATTATTATTAAGTGCTCTGTAGTTGTCGATATGGAACTATCAACGAACACTCACGGAAAACTATGCGCTCACTATCAAGGCTACGTTTACAACGTTAAAAGGACCAAAGAAGATGGAACAATAACTTGGTGTTGTTCAAGAAAGAGATCGACGCATTGCCGAGGATCACTCAAAAGCCAAAATGGTGAAGTACTATACTCAAACGAGCATCAATGTGGACCCCCGGATGATGCTCGCTCAGAGGTACTGAAGGCGGTCAGTGAAGTCAAGAAGCGAGCACGTGATGAGGAGACGTCAATTTCTTCAATATATTCAAAACAGTTGGGCAATCTCCACAACAAAGGTTATGATTTTGTCACTGAAATGCCATTAGAGCAATCTGTAAAGAGATCCTTATTTCGCCATAGAGCCAAGTTACAAGGCAATCAAGGAGAACCAGAATCAGCTGAAGAAATTATTTTAGACGCAGATGTGCTTACTATGGCAGATGGAAGTAGCTTTTTATTGAAGGACGATATCACAGGAGATCGATTAATTATTTTTAGTTGGGCACTAGGTAAAGAAGCTCTGAAAAATAAACAAGATTTTTTTATGGATGGTACGTTCAAGAGTGCAGCAAACAATTTGCACAAATTTATACAATTCATGCAGATTTCGGTAGCTCAAAATATGAAACAAATATATACCCAGTTATATTTGCACTGCTACCAAACAAAAAAAAGAGACATATTCGACTTTTCCGTCTTCTTAATGAAACCATACCAGATTGGAACCCACGGACAGTGACAGTCGACTTCGAATCAGCGGCAATTTCTGCACTGAAAGTTGTATTTCCTTCAGTAAAGATACAAGGATGCTACTTACATATGAAAAAGTGCATGTGGAGAAAAGTTAAGGATTTGGGACTTGTGAGTACATGAAGAATGAAGAAGTGAAAATGATCATCCGCATGTGTGCTTTAGCTTTCCTTCGCCCTGAGGATATTTCCGATGGCTGGTTGGAAATACACTCAAGAGCGCCTAATAATGAAAAGGTTAATGAATTTTTGGACTATTTTGTAGAGAGATGGTAGAAAACGAAGAAATTCCAACTGAGCTGTGGAGTTGTTATAAGCAACGTCATAGAACAACCAACTCTCTCGAGGGGTGGCATAATCGAATTAATAGAGTATTGGGAAGACCAAATCCTCGAATTAAGGAACTTATCAAATGTTTAAAAAAAAAAGCGGAAAGTTCAGCATGTGCATTAATGAGGGTCCAACTCAACCTGGGGTAAAACGAAGGAAATTAACTTATATCCATGTAGATGACGGGTTGGAAAAGACCATAAAAAGATACGAAGAAAGTGGTGATATTGTCACTTGTTTAAAGAAAGTGTCATATTTACAAAAACTGTAAAAAGTGACAATGTATATCATAATCACTATGATCACCAAGAATAAAAATGTAAATAGTGTAAATATTTGTGTAAATAGTGTAAATTTGAACTTAAAATAACTGACGAAGGCAACATCTGATTTTAAACACGCCTACATGTCATTGCTTTTACAATTAGCCAGTCCAAAGCCTGCGTAAAGTGTGATGGGAATCAGTTATTGTCTACATAATTATTTAAAAGTTTAAAGCACAACGCCGACGTATAGTAAACTTAGATAATAATACTGTGTGCCAGTATGTAAAAAAAGCAGATATAAAGATTCCAATAAACTAACTTTTACAACCATCGAAAATATAAAACTGGGGGCGATTGTCAGTGGTGCCGATTGTCCGGACACTTTTTGCAACCATCGAAAATATAAAACTGGGGGCGATTGTCAGTGGGGGCGATTGTCCGGACACCCTTTAATTTTGGTATCATAATAAAGACCTTAAAGTGCCATTTACAAATATATATAGTTTCCCTACCAAAGCCCTTACCATTTCCAAGATATTTAAGAAAATTGAAAAAAACTCTAATTTTCAAGGATGAGTTTCACCCCCTTAAACCGCTTATGGGCACGAACAAAATATGGCTTTGGATTAGTTTTAATAAGATCTACCATCCACCAAAGTTTCAAAAAATTTTTGAGAGATACAGTTGGATACCTTCCCTTGTCAATAAATTTCATGTCGTGCGTTTTATTTAATTTTTATCTTATTTAATATAGCAGCAATTTTATTATTAATTTTATTTCACCTTTTATTTATTTTTAATTATTTATACAATGTTATTATTAACAAATCTTTTATTTTTACATTTTGTATTATATATTTTTATTTATATCAAAACATAGCCATTTGTTAACTCTAAACAACAACAACACCCTTCTTCAACATCAAAAATGCAAGTGTCCTCTATTCTCCCACCCTCTTCATCATTCCTTTCATTTCTTTTCCTTATATGGTTCACCTTTTTTAACTTTTTATTTTATTAGTTAATATCCAAAGGGATGCAAAATGCCATTGATGATCACTGAAATGCCGACTCTCCAATCAAGCATGCTTACAATTATATACACTAGGCGTCACTTATATTGCATAGTGGTTAACTACGTTAATTCAAATAATGACCGTTAGATGGTGTTGGCTGTTTCAATTAAAATTTAAATATAGCGCGTCACGCCACGTAATCCGTTACATATGGGCGCGGCAAGTTTGGATTCAAAGGACGTTAAAAAGGGACTTTGAAACCAAACTGACAAAAGCAAACACACTGGAGCAGAACAGTGGAGATCAAAATGTTTCAGAATTACAGAATAAATGGTAAATTTATATCTTGCCATTTCTAAAGAATAGATAAGGGATGCAAAATACCATTGACGATCACTGAAATGCCGACTCTCCACTCAAGCATGCTTACAATTATATACACTAGGCGTCACTCATATTGCATAGTGCTTAACTACGTTAATTAAAATAATGACCGTTAGATGGTGTTGGTTGTTTCAATTTAAAATTTAAAAATAAATATAGCGCGTCACGCCAAAAAAAATTTTATTTCACTGACTTTCAAACACAATAGTGATACAGAGTCGTAAATATTTCGTACGCACAAAGGGATTCTTAGAAATCCGTTTATTTGTTTGTTGTAATTGCCTAGCCCATGTTTTTGCATGCTGTACTTCCGTACTATTGTCTTATTGCTGTCTCTACGTTATCATATTCTTAGTTGCTTTCAAACTTTTTAAACTGTAAACATGGCGAGTAAAAGAAAGAGTTTGTGTATTGACGAAGAAGTGTCATTTAATTCAGTCAAAATTAAAACCACGTACTAAATTCGTAAGTTGTATTCGTAAAATTATATTGTTTTCTTTTATTCTCTATATAACGAAAACTCTTTATAACGTAATAAAATACCCCGTCCCTTCAATTTCGTTATATGGAGTTTACACTATATATATATATATATATATATATATATATATATATATATATATATATATATATATATATGTATATATGTATATATATACAGGATGGTTCAGAATTATGTACCGTAACTGCTGGAGCTGATAGTATGTTCAAAAATAATGGTACCTTTTCATTTACACTTTTTTCCAAAACTCAATAATAAGAGAGATAAAGCAGAGGGGTAGAATGTAGAGGGGTCGAACGAAACTGACTTCTCTTTTTTTTAAATTTTTTAGGCGCTTTTGATTACTGGATTCATATTCTGGGGGCGCGTATGAACATTAAGATAATTAAATTTATGTTATCGATTATATATATATATATATATATATATATATATATATATATATATATATATTAGGTGGTCCAGAATTATGTACGGTAATTGGTAGAGCTCGTAGTATGTTCAAAAATAATGGTACCTTTTCATGTACATTTTTTTTCAAAATTCAATAATAAGGGAGATACAACTCTGTAAAGGGGTATATATATATATATATATATATATATATATATATATATATATATATATGTATATATGTATAACGGTATATATATATATATATATATATATATATATATATATATATATATATATATATATATATATATATATATATATATATATATATATATATATATAGGTATGTATATTTTATATCGTTAACAAAAAATTTACGCTCCTTTTGGTATTTGTTATCTTGATTCGTTTTATTGTTATAATTATTTGAAAATAATTCTGTCAGAAAATGAAAATATAAATCTAGATGTATGTTGTTGTTATTATTGTTATTACTGTAAAAGATTTTCTCGACTAAAAGTTGTCTTGAACTGACAAAAACACGTTATCTAGAATTAAATTTAATACAAAATGAAATTGATACTTACTTTGTATCTCTTTGATTTAATTATTTTCTTGTATCTTACAAAAGTATATGTTATTATTATGCATTAGAATTATTATGTGAGCAGAAACTTTTGAAATTTTAAGGTACAGTACAAGTACACATTTATGTATATGTTCTTACAATGTATGTAAGAATATGTTTTACCCTGTTTTAATATTTTTATTATGAGCATATAGCATTAAAATACAAAATCACACAATCATATATGATTCGTAAAATTATTATTTCTGAATTTTTTAATTCATCTAAACAGTTATAAGAAGTAAGTGTTTAACACTTACTTTTTATATTTGAACAATTAATTTAAAAAAAGGAAAACTCTAAAATCAGTTTCTTTTCAAATTTTAATTTGATTGTTGAAATATTTGAATTTAACAGTTAATTTTAAAGCAAAACACATTTCAAAAAAATTCCAAGAACTCCTGTGTCCTTAGTTAATCAATTAGCTTGTATTAAAATAAATTATTCGAAACTTCTTGCAGTTATCAAGAAATTGGAAATCCGAAATTTCAGCTCAAATGAAGCTGTCGGTATGGTTAATACACTAAAAGTTAAATTGGAGTGAAATTTGGGTGAAGTGCCGCATTGTACTGCAAACGGCAACTCAAAATAATTAAGAACTTCGAAAAAAAATTGAGTGAAGTGCCGCGTCATGCCGTCGAAAAAAATTGAAATTCATATTCCATTTGGACAAAAAAAGTTTTGTGTTATTGGAAAACCCAACAGATTTTTAAAAATTAGTCTGTGCAGACTTTGCTGATCAGTCTCGTATGTATTAGTCTTAGGAAATTTTGTCATTTAGGAAAATTGTTATGCTGATCTAGTATAATCCGACACAACCAAAAAAATTTAAAAATGCCAAAATCTGAATTTCCCGCCATTTTATCAATTTTTATTAAATTTGACACTAAATTTTACGTTTTAGAGACAAACTATTACTTAAAAATGTTTAAATTACGGCGGTCTACTTGATTTAAATTATTTTTCAAATACTATTCATAGCCGACAATTTTGAATTTTCTAATCGATTTATTTCACTTCTTTTCAAGTTTAAAAATTTTTTCTTATTCACCATCATACTGTGCATAAAAAAGATCAAAAATCATTGGCCAGTCAGTTTTCAAATTTGATGTCAATTTTTAGGGTCTGTGTTAGATATTTTAATTTGAAATTTTAACCAGTTATTGCCCACGTTACAATGTATAATTTCTGAAAATTTCATTAAATTTCATTTAAAACATCCGAAGTTAAAACCAAAAAATCAAAATTTAGCAATATTTTCAGTTTTATTTTTTTTTCAGGTTATGTGTGCAGATAAAAATTTCATATTGTAACCGCTGCGCTAATAGCCTCTATGAGGAAGAGTCGAACAGAAGGTAACATGTCCATCGTTGCTTTTTTTTCAGAAATCACTAAAATGTGATTAAACAGTAAGCATTTATTTTTAAAAATATTCTGTTTATTCAAAAAATGTACATTGAAAAAGTTACCTTACGTCACTGTTTTGTCAATTTAGAAACTTTCATATTACAGGAGATAACTGAGTGTGAATTCTGGAAATGTCACCTTTTGTCAGTAAAACTTGAAAATGTCACTTTTTGATAATCATTGAATGGAAATGTTACCTTTTGAAAGAATTTAATTAAAAGTAATAAAATAAAAGTCATGTTTTATTGTTAAAAAACAACCGACTTTTTAAAAGAAGAATAAAAAGATTTTATTGTTTATAAAATTATTGTATACAAAACAACATTTCTATGAATGTTGATTACTTTAATCTATATTTAAAGTCAGTGCAATTATCTTATCATTTATAAAATTGAATTTTACAAATTTAGAGCTCTTTATGTAAGAACTTCTTACGTAAATACGCGAAAGTGTATTCGAGCATGTCGGTGAGTTCAAAGTTTATTATGTAAGTCATTATTATAATTACTAAATCATTTTTTGTACGAATTTGTCTGAGTCAAAGATCGTTCTGAAAATGGATCATATTCTTCATTGATATTAGCTTCAACCTTCTCTATATAGCTAGTGGTAATGAATGATGATAAAATAGTCGTTTAAAGAAACTTTGATTAACTTTCTCTAGTGTTTTCAGCTACTAAATCTAATAATCTAAATCTAAATCTAATATTACATAAGAAAATGTCACTTTTTGTTAGAATTAAATTAATAATTTTATAAAGAAATGGATATGTTCCTTTTTGTTCGAAAACCGAGATTAGGACTCGTTTTTGGGGGAAAATTGTTGCTATTTAACACGCCAAATTCAACTAGGATGTGTACTTTATCGATATAAGTACGATTCTGAAAAAAAAGCAGAAAGCCAAAAAGTAGAAATGTTACCTTCTGTTCAACTACTCCTCATATCATAACGAATAGCCTCAATATTTTTCGCTTTTTTGAGACCTACACATACCGAGAATATATTCATCTATATTTAGAAAGTACGACCAAAATGATTGATTTTTCACAAAATGGCCGATAATTTTCGTACCGGCAGTCGCAAGTGACAGAAAATGTTCATTTTCTGTAGTACACGATGTATTAACATTTTCAGTCCCACGGCTTCGGCATCCGAAACTTCCCCAGAGGCCGACCGCGATCAATGATTAATATTGATTAGTTGGTTACGCATTATGTCTGCGATGTTTACCATCATTCATCACACGGATGTGTTTTTACTCACACTACTCTTTTGGTTTCTATGTATAAAAAATTTTAAGATAAACAAAAAATACATAAAAAATATTATTTATATTTTTAAATAAAATTGATTTGAATGTTAGTGTATATGTAGTATGTACGTATGTTTACAGTTTTACACATACATGTTGAACTGTGTTGAATCTATTCAGTGTTTAAATCATTGTATTTTATGTATTTGTTTATATAGTTTTTTATTTTTTTAAATATTGTCGGCTTCCGGGGAAGTTTCCTATAAAAGTGCTCGGGCCTCATAGTGTTAACATGTTACAATAAAAAAATTTAAGGCGGGAAACAATTCCTTATTCACTAAAATTTGGTGTTTGTCCGACTCCAGTACAATTAAAAATTTTGTTATTTATTCAAATTTAATTGTTAGCAAAATATACACATGGCTTGTAAACAAACTAATAATGTTTAATTATAAAAAACTCAATCCAGGTAAACAAGATAATTTAAATGATGTACCTAAATGATAGTGGTGTGGCAGATATAAATGCTTCTATTAAAAATCTAATGGAATTAATGGTTAAAAACATGAAATACTTTAACAAAAGATACTGGGAATGGATGAGAAATTTATGATGATGACGATTAAGATATAGAAAATTGAGGCAGACGAAAAAACAACGGTGTTCCATAAACAACAGGATCAAGGAAACAGTAAGAGCGTGAACCCGGGATAAAGAACCTGGTCACCGGAAAATAGTGAAAAATGATCAGTGTAGTCAGTCTAATTATTTTGTGGCGACTCAAGTTAGTGGTTGCTACGTTGAAGTAAAAATTTTTGAAAACAATTTGAAAACTTATAATCCTGTTTTATTTATAAAAGAAACTTATTTTGACCAATTAAACGTTAGTGGAAATTTCGGACTCATTGTCAGATTTACAATTAACAAATTAAATTTTAAATGTAAAAGCTTATATCAAATTTCTGATTTCAAAATTGATTGTGTTGACGAAGTTAAATGTTGGGTAATAGAAACCTTCTGGAACCATCGTATCCAAAACAATATTAGGCGAAATTTCGTAACTAATAATAATAAACCCACTATTACCCATAATTTATTATTACTAAGATTTGTTAAATATTACACAGAAAACTATTTTTAAACATTCCAGCATGTAGTTTGCTTTGCTGCCAGTCTATATAATGTATAAAATAAAATTTTGAAAATTACCAAGTTTTGGATACATATTAGTAGAGAGGTTTTATAATTTTTTTTTTTAGTACCTACTAAAGGAAATATGTTTTTATATAATTGTTTATACAAATTTCCATGTACAATTCAATGACACAGTTTTAAAAATTTAGAAAAGTAATTAAAACAGACAAGAATAATTAATATCAATTAACATTTTTATCTGTGTATAAATCTGTACGCCTCTAAGAATGTTGATGCTGTATTTGCTAGTTTTTTTGTCGTAATAGCTACAAACTACAACGTACCTATTTCCAATTCAACCTAGATAAGAAAAGATCCAGCTTATCAAGTTTTTTATTTTTTGGTCCCCAGGCATTTCTAAATTATCACTTGGACACATTTCATCTACAAATTATCCGAATATAAGGACTACTGAATTTATTTAAACAATGATATGTATTATGAATTTCACACTTTAATTCACTTTGCTAAATTACCTGTCAACTTACTGCCATCCGCCATATCGTCGACATTCTCTACTGCATAATCTAGTTTGTCTACATTGTCGACCTTGTCTACGTATTGTCGACGTGTAAATGTAGACTTTGGCTATTTACGCGTAATTGCACAACACAGAGATGTTCACGTTTCAGTCGTAGCGGCGGTAAACTCGACTCTGTGCAAAGTACATCTAACACAAGTAACACTACGACTCAACGGTTATAACCTATAATGACAAAATGCGAAACTGGTACACAATTTTGACAGTTAATACAATTTATATGAAATTATTGACGTCATACGACGTGGTATGAGAGTTAGTAAAGTTTTACTTGACGTCTTCTGATGTCAGCGACCGTTAAGGTATTAACGAATTTTCTCTTATAACCTCCTAAAAGTATTTTAATTTACTAAAGTATCAAGCAGTGAAATATGTATACAAGCATAAAAACAGAACTTGTTAATTTTTCAGTGAAAATCTTAACAAATGTATTAAATAAGAATTTTATTTACAACATAATCATGAATATGTTCTTCTATTTTATGGGTTATTGTATGCGCAAAAATAAGAAATAGAAAACAGGGAAAAAAAGAAAAATCTAAAAATAGATATTGAACACGCACGCACCTTTACATTTAATTATAAACAATGATACCTTTTAAAGAATATATCTTTATTATATTTAAAAGTACAATAGTAGATAAGATATGTTCATATACACACGTAGAATTAGATCAACATTATTCTATGTTTACAATGGCATAAATTACATTTAGAAATTAAAACTTATGCAAACTTCATTTTTATACTAACAAGGGGACAGCACAACCTTGAGGTCGGCGATTTGGTTGAAAGTTTTTTTGGAGATAGAGTACACTTAATATGTTAATATACTAAAATAATAGCGCGCATTATTGAAATAATTTCACAATGAACTTTTTTCGCAGTAAAATAGCAGTACCTTTTTTTCTAAAGTAAAGTGGAGCAAATGTTGGACCATTTTAAAAACTACAATAAATGAGCAATCTTTTCGCATAACTTGCCCAGGTAATGCGGTACATTTCTTTTACAGTATGAAGAGCCAAAATTAGCTAACAAAAAAGGATTTATGTATGAATCGGCCTAAAAGGGTTTATTTTTCACAAGATATTAGGTCTATTACCCTTACTTTGGATGGTGATCTACAAAAGGACTCTTCAGGGTTGCGTAATAAAAATTAGAATTTCAGAAATTCAAGTCTTGCAGCTGTGGTACTCGAAAATCTGATTAAAATTGTCGATTTTTCTGAAATCCATAAAAGTGCCAATATCTTGAAAACCAACGATATTTCACCATATGATATTTTGATATTCTGGTCAGGCATGAGCTGGTCTATCATCCCTCCAAGGGATATCGTTGACTTTTGGGATACCGGACACCTGTATATATATATATATATATATATATATATATATATATATATATATATATATATATATATATATATATATATATATATATATACTTATTGAGCAGGTGTTGTATTGTTTAATATTTTAACATTGTAAGTATATCTATCATTATTTAACGCACTACAGCTTTCTCATAAGTTCTCTTTGTTCGCTGCACAGAGCTCGGATCCGAAACCGTTTTTATACGCAATATGTATACATATAACTCGGCGACCGTTTCATATTTTGTTTCCAAATTTTAAGTGATGGTTCTTGGGATATAAGGGAAAAAAATACAAAAAAAATTAGAATTTTTTTCTGCAATCCTGAGTAACCCCTTAACTGTATCACTGTTAAAGACTAAAACCAGTGGACGTTCAGTCACAGCGTTTGATTTTTTCTCGAAATCGTACTGTACATTGTTTCTGAAATTTAATTTGCTTTAATTTCTTTCGTTTTTTCCCACTAAATATTTTTTAGGCCCGAAAAGTGGATAGGGTATAGAATCGGATAGGTAAATAATTACAATTATTAATATAATATTGCATCATTTCAATATTAAAATAATATTGAAACATTTTGCATTACTACAAGCAAAAGTATGTTACACGCCAAGGAGCTAAAGTGTGAGTTTTAATCCCGAGGGTGACGTTTGTTGCCAGAGGGCCTGTGTAGGTCCGAGAGCAACAATTCACACGAAAGATGAAAAAAAAACACTTTAGATCTGCGGCGTATATACTATTTTTTGCAATTCTGCAGAATTCAAAATTAAAAAAAATTTCTCATTCAAATTGTACGTAATAATAGTATATAAGCACTGATTGTGAGTACTGAATCGAACATATTATTATATGTTTCCTAGAGATACCACAGGCATTAAATTGTAAAGCATGCCTCCATTTTACTAAACCCAACTTGTAACCACGGAGACTTGTTTATTAATATTATATAAACCATTAAATTAATAGTTTGACCGCCGCGCCAGAGTGCGGAGTCAGCTTTCATAGAGGAAAGATGTATTTATAGTATTAGTTAAATTGCATTGTTCCTACAATTTTAATTTAAAGACAACAAATTTGAATTACTTGATTTTGATATAAAAATTATTTTATTTGTTTAAATACAAATATTCTGACAAACAAAGGTGAACAAAGGAACTGGTCATAGATAATTTCTAGAAAAGTTACCCAACACATAATTTTAATTGATCAAAAAAAAATAAGAAAAAATTAAATAAATTTGTGAAATTCAAGGCATTTAATTGATTTGTTGTTTGATTGATCATAAATTACAGTAAAAATCAGCTTTTGACTTTGAACTGACCTTGATTCGTTTACACGCGCTTGCAGTCATTTTCACACACTTGTCGAATTTTGTATTAACTGTTAGCGTGAGTGTTTTTATTTTACTCGTTTTTAACCTTTTTAATGTTTTAACAATAGATACTTTGTTTTTATTACTAATAATAATAATAAATAAATTCATCGTTTTTAATAATAAATACTAACAATAAGTAAATCAGTTTCTAACAACTGAATTCAAAATAACATTTGGTAGGTTTACTTTGTACTCCGCAACAAGCGTTCTGTATAACCATAATAAACCATTACACAATGCTTGCATGCATATGACAAATTTACCTTTAGAGTTTTAAAAAAAGTCCATAAAATTAATTGCTAAATGACCAGCATATTATACTAATTTAAACCAGATAAACAAATTTCATATCTGAATACAATGCCGCTCTTTCCATTTCCATGGTCAAAAGAGAGAATTGCCTTTAAAAAATTGACTTGATCTTGATCCCTGACCTTGACCTCAAAGTCAAGGTCGTCTTCGGTTGCGCCGTTAAAAATCCTGACTCACCTGTACCCCAAAATTCAGCCCAAAAATAATTTCCGGCTGGGATTTTTAACTATTTATTAAAAGAAAAAATTGAAACAAATCAGTCAATTTGCCATCCTAAATTTTTTGCTGCTTAATAATTTTTTTTGCTGCTCAATTATCCTTTTTGCTGCTCAATTATTCTTTTTGTTGCTCAATTCTTCTCTTTGCTGCTCAATTATTCTTTTGCTGCTCAATTATCTTTTTTGCTGTTCAATATTTGTTTTTTATCATACCAAACCGTATTATTATGCTGATCATATTTTGCTGGCAAAATAATTTTCTTGCTGATAAAATATTTTTTTAGCTGATAAATTTTGCTGCTCAATAAATTAAATTGCTGCTCAAATAATTTATTTCCTTAAAGATTTATCGGTTGAAAATAGTATTGTGACAGAGTCGGACCATTTTCTTCTAAAATTAATCTTAAATATCAACATACCAGCGGCTAAAATAAATTTCGATTTTGTAAAGTACAAAAAACAAGTTTTGAAATGGAAAGAGGAAAGAGGTTTTGATTATTATGTCAATGCAATGCAATTTTCTGAACGATTACAGCTGAAAGTTGTTGCTTCTCTATTACAGCTGAAAGTTGTTAAAAGTAATAGCTTCTCTAAAAAAGTTAAGAAACCATGGTTCGATAATGAGTGTATGAACTTTAAAAATGACATTAAATCAGCTTTGAAAACATGTCGTAAACAAGGTTTTTCAGAAAAATATTTGTCAAATTATAAAATTTTGAAAATGAAATATAAAAATTTAACTAAGCAGAAAAGAAAAATGCTTGCACAAGGTTTAGACAGTGAATTAGCTAAATCCACAGATTCGAAAACTTTTTGGAATATTATAAATAGATTTAGAAAAAAAGTAGATAGAAAATTTAATCTAATAAGTTTAGAAAGATGACAATCATATTTTACTGATATGTATAATACAAATAATATTATGAATAATTTTTGATTTGGTGTAAAACTTTTTTTTACTTTTGTTATATTTTAAACTAAATGTTTTACAATGTTTACATTTAAATATTCTTCCCAAATAATAGTTACGTTGACGCACATGCGTAGCTGCATCTACATACTGTATTAGTGTTACATAAATAACAACAAGAACTGATTTAACTATTGTTTGTTTTGAAATATTGGTTACGATTGTTACTGCGTTTATATTTTTAATTGCTGAATATTTTATAACTAAGCATGTTTATTATTAATTTATATGATTTTGATGATGTTATGTAATTTTTAAATTAATTTTAAGCAATATTGTTGTAAAAATTCTTGAACCACACTCCTTGTAATGGGGAATATATCCCCGATGATACAATAAATATATTATTATTATTATTGTCAGGGCACGGGTTTTACCCCAGATAGCTTATCAGGCCGGCTTACAGCAAGGCACATGATAGTTTTGTGACTGAGAAATTATACTATTACAATTTATTATATAGTTATATAGATGAAAGTCGTCGAATTACATATTGCCGTTTAACCGCTATTGGCGTCTGTAATGTACCTACGCACTATGCTGCACATACCAAGGAGAACAGCTTTTGCTAAGGACTCCTTAAGACAGCTTGGAATTTCACCCATGGCACCGAGGATGATTGGTACCACTCGGACCCTCGCCTGTTCCCAGACCTCCTTAATCTGCTCTGCCAGTGCTCGATATTTATTAATTTTTTCCGTATACTTAGTCCGGATGTTAGAAGCCAGGGGAATGGCCACATCTATTAAATAAGTTGTTTTATTTATTTTGTCCATGAGGACAATATCTGGCCTATTGTGCTCCACTGGGTTGTCCGTAATTTTCTAGCACGAATGGAGGCGTATACTTATAGTAGGCGGCAGAGCTATCAAGGAGGTTCCGGTTCAGAGCCATCTTCTGGTGAAGGATTTTGCATACGTGGTTGTGGCGTTCGGTGTATTCTTTTGGGGCAAGAACCTGACATTCACTCACCAAATGTTCCATGGACTCGCTCTTCGCACTACAAAGTCGACATAGATCGGATTCGACTGTGGGGTCCTTGACTACGTACTTCCTATAATTACGCGTGGCGATGACCCTGTCTTGAATGGCAAATATCATGCCTTCGGTCTCGGCGAATAGCCTGCAATTTTCTAGCCATGCTACTGAAGCACCATAGTCAATGGAGTTATCCGTGAGCGAGTTTATGTATTTTCCGTGGAGTTCTTTCGCACGCCATTCATTGAGTCGATCTTCTTCATAGGGTACATTGGAGAGGGGGTTAAAGTTTACATCATTTAGTGAGAGTGGGGTTATGGATCGGTCATGCAAAACTACTTCTTTATGAAGCAAGCTGCTCTTACTTTTGTTCACAAAGAAGTTCCTGAGATTCTGCAGTTGTTTTGCATGAGCTCTCAGGAAGTCAACAACCCCTCTTCCTCCCTTTTGCCTAGGTAGATGAAAGCGCTCAATGGAGCAGTTTGGGTGGTGAGCTCGGTGACGGGTAAATACGGTTCGGGTTAGTCGGTTCAGTCCCTCAAGTTCCGTTTTCGTGCATTTGATAATTCCGAAACTATATGTGACTAATGGTACAGCAAAGGTGTTCACTGCTTGTACTTTGTACTGGCCGTTAAGTTGGGAGTTCATAACGGCTTTGACTCGGCTTTTGTAAGCAGATGTTAGTGCTTCCTTTGCGTGGTTATGGTTCATACCTATGTCCTGGAGGAATCCAAGGTATTTGTAGGTTTCCCCACGCTGCATAGCTGCTATGAACGCCGGGGCATCTATTTCTGGTGTTTCACATCCGTCAATCTGGCTCCAGCGACCCTTTTTCATGGCATTAATTCTACATTTATCTAGTCCAATATTATTATCTCATGCATATGTCTCCGCTAAAGTTCTCGACTAGTTTTACTAATCGCCGGATGCCACTCTCCGTGGGAGCGAACAGTTTGATGTCGTCCATATACATGAGATGACTGATATTGTATTTGCCAATTTCGTAGCCCTTGTTGGCTTTATTTAGGATGTTGGAGAGGGGGTTCAATGCTAAACAAAACCAGAGAGCACTCAGGGAATCTCCTTGGAAGATGTCTCTTCGTATTATTATATTATTATTATTATTATCATTATTATTATTATCATTATTATTATTATTATTATTATTATTATCATTATTATTATTATTTTTTTTTTTTTTTACTTAAAATTTGGGTACTGCTGCCGGTGGATGGCGCGGTCAGCAGCACCTGGCGGCATCGCCTCCAAAGGGCGTGCGCCGCCGAAACGAGAGATAAAAACACACAAAATAGACAGGAACACATAAATGCAACAGACAACGGACAAACATACACATAATAAAATCCAACGATGAGCCCTGCCATCCCAGGGCTTAAAAGAGCGGAGAGTCCTTGGTGACGTTACGGTAAGTACTAGACAGATCGTCCGGTCACCAAGGCCTGAAGACCATCGCTGGGACTCCCCCTGGGGTGGAGAGAACCGACTAGAAATACACTAATATTACAGACATAATCACAGTAAAATCACAGATAAAACTTATTGCGTCACTGGGAGACCACAAGCCGACCAGTGACACAATAAGAAGTTAAAACAATACCGCTGTAGAGCCATAACAACAGGTCTACAGCGGCATAACAAAATATCACAGATAAATAAAAACAACTGATGTACCACCTCGGGTGTAAAAGGCCTCCGGTGGTACATCATTAAAAAACAAAAACGAAAACAAATAACAAGGTATAAATAACACATAGTACCACTAAGGGTGTAAAAGGCCCTTAGTGGCATAACAAAAGACTAAAAGTACCCTGCCAGACCAGCTGGAACAGGGTATTGTTAATAAATAAGACGCACACAAAATCGCGAAAACACATAAAATAAAACATTGCTGAAAATAAAATTTAAAAATATCGGGGGAGATAAAAAGAGACGACTTTGTATAAAATAAGAGATGTAATGCCCCTAAAGCCTCTGAAGAAGATGCGAATTTCGAAGAAATTCAAGCATCTTTCTTTCAGAGGCAGCATCATAAGCAAGAGCTTCGGCTACACTATCTGGGAGCTGCAGCCTTTGACGCAATGGCTCGAGGGCTATACATTCCTCAACTATATGCCTCACGGTCAGCGCCGTCCCGCAGGCGGCGCACCTTGGCTGATCCTCACCGGCGAGAAGATGACGATGTGTTAATGCCGTGTGGCCCAAGCGTAAACGCGTCAGGGCCATACTCTCTCGCCGGCTCAGATTTACAGGTGCCGGAGTTCTTCGGACCTCAGGTTTCACCTGTCTGAGCTTCGTCGTGAAATTGTTCCACTCACGTTGCCATTTATGTTCGATCGCGGATCTAATGCACACTCTCAGATCTTCTGGGCGAATGGCAATGTCCTGTGGTTCACCGACTTCGGCTGCATGACGTGCTGCCTGGTCGGCGAGTTCATTGCCAGGTATCCCCACATGTCCGGGTATCCAGAAGAAGGTGATAGACTTCTGGCGGAGCATGTAGAGATACGTCAGGATGTTCTGCACCAGTGGATCGATGGTATGAGAGTGGCAGATCGCTTGCAACCCGCTCAACGAATCGGAACAAATGAGGAATGCGCTGTCTTCGGATGTTTGACAGAATCGCAGGGCTTGCAAAATCGCAAATAATTCCGCAGTATACACAGTGGCCTGGGGAGGAAGTGACCAAGCGTGAGGATCGTCAGGAATGACGATGGCACTTCCAATACCCGTAGCGGTTTTGGAACCATCTGTGTATATGCAGAGAGAGTCAAGTTCGCTAATGATCTCATAAAAGCGGAATCGATATTCGAATGAACTGGTCTCCTCCTTGTTGAGACCAGTCAGGTCGAAACGACACCTTACGTTAGGGATCAGCCAAGGAGGTACTTCCATAGGACGTTTGGGAAGTACCTTGGCGAACTGCAAGTTGGGTGATTAATATGCGTAGGTGTTGCATATACCCCCGTTGCATAATTGAGCAAGAGACGCTCACATCTCAGTCGCAGCGGAGGAAGACCCGACTCTACGTAGAGGCTCATAGAAGGACTCGTTCGAAATGCTCCCGTAGCCAGTCGTATGCCTGCATGGTGAACAGGACCTAGGAGTAGAAACGCAGACGCCCGGGCGGAGGAGTAAGCAACGCTGCCGTAATCAATCCTAGTCAGAACTAGCGATTGATACAGGCGAAGCAACGACTCCCGGCCCGCACCCCACGATGCACCAGCCAAGCACTTAAGCATGTTTATTGTCCTGCGACAACTCGCAGCTAAGGCTTGGAGGCGTGGACGCCACGTTAGTTGTTTATCAAATATAAGTCCTAGAAACCTGACGCTATCGACGCACTGAAGGTTGGATCCTTTCAATGTGAGAACATGATCCGGATGTGCGTTGCGCTTTCTACAGAAGTGTACCACCGATGTTTTTTGTGGTGAGAAACGAAAACCAAGAGCTTCTGCAGAAGTCACCACTTCGTTGATGCCTTGTTGCAGCCGTTGTTGGATATCCTCAATGGAATCGGCTGCATAGAAGATTGTTAGGTCATCAACGTACAAGCAACGACGAATTGGGGCTGAAGCTACAATATGACTAACAGCGATGGAGAACAAGGTGACACTAATGGTGGAGCATTGAGGAACACCATTCTCCTGGGAGTGGGCCTCAGACTCAGTGTCACCTACCCGGACACGAAAAGAACGGTCAGTCAGAAAACTTTTACGAACTGAGGGAGGTTACCTCTTAAACCCCAGTCGTGCAGCTTCTTGAGAATGTCATACCTCCAGGTCATAACATAAGCTTTCTCCAAATCGAAGAACAGAGCCACAAGGTGTTTTCGCTGGAGAAAGGCGTCTTGAATGGCATTCTCGAGGCGAACAAGATGGTCCGTAGTCGAATGGTATCGGCGGAACCAACATTGATGTTTAGGAATGAGGTTGTGGGATTCCAGCCACCAGACGAGACGGTTGTTCACCATTTTTTCCAATACCTTGCTGAAACAGCAAGTCAAGGATATTGGACGGTAGCTAGATAGTTGCGATAAATCTTTACCCTCCTTCAGAAGCGGAATGATGGTAGCTTCCCGCCACTGCGGAGGGTAAACGCCTTGCCTAAAAATTTCGTTGTAAAGATCCAGTAACCTACACTTACCAGGATAAGGCAGGTTCCGGATCATGGCGTAGGGGAACTCGTCAGGTCCAGGGGAGGTGTCCCCAGATCCCCGAAGCGCCTCCAGTAATTCTTGCATAGAAAACGGTTGGTTATACTGGAGGGATTCATCTGAGAAAAAATCAAGATCATTTTGTTCGTTTTGGATCTTGATCCGCAGGAAGTCCGGGTCATAATTCTGGGAGCCACTGACGCGCTCAAAGTGTTTAGCTAAGCAATTAGCTATTTCCGCGCGTTCAGTGATGTTCCGACCGTCAACGACGAGAAGGGAGGGCATAGGTGAACGGGAATATTTCCCAGTAATGGCCCTCACTCTTCTCCATACCTCTGAAGTTGTGGTTGAGGTATTAATGGCCGAAACATATTGCTCCCATGGTAGCCTCTTTTGTTCTTTTATAGTGCGTTTACAGCGTGCTTGAGCACGCTTGTAGGCAATCACATTTTCCTGCGTGGGGCGATGTCTGAGTTCATTATACGCCCGCTTTTTCTCTGCAACTGCTACACTCACGACTTCATTCCACCATGGTACTTGACGTTTGGGTGGAATGCTGGCCGACTTCGGAATACTCTTGTATGCTGCTTCAATGACACTGGAGGACATTTGCTCCACATCATCTTCTACGTCTCCAGTCAGCTCGGGTGTACGGAATGAATCTACGTACCTATCCCAGTCAGCTTGACGAAGACGCCATCTCGCCGAAGACGAATGTGGAATTATCGGCGTGGTACTATTCAAAACAATGGGTATATGGTGCGCCATGACCGGTGAGCCAAGTGATAAGTCGATAGCCGACAACTCACCGGTTCTTGCATTAATAACAGTACCTTCACCGGAATTCAACAAGACCGTTACAGACTTATCTAGAAAACGTTCAATGAGTCTTCCACGGGCGTCTCTTGTGCTACAACCCCACATGGGGCTGTGAGCATTAAAATCTCCTAGTAACAAAAATGGACGTGGTAACTGTAATGTAAGCTCGGTCAGGGTTTCGACATACAGTTGTTCCGCCGTACTCGCAAGTAACGGCTTCCCTCAGTCACCAGGATCTCCTTCCCCTTTTCCAGGCAATGCCGCTAAGCCACACACGAGCTAGTGTGGGTCCCGAAGATGACAAAGTTGGGACAACAAAGAAGAAGGAAAACAAAATAAAACCAAGAACAAAAGGGAAGCAAAAGATAAAAGAAAATCTGAAACAAAAAGAAATAAAAATAACGAAAACAAAAAACAGTAAAAACGAAAAGAAATAAAAACGAAGGTTAAAAAAAACAACGATCGAGGATTTCTCCTCTAGATCCGGCATCTTTTGTGAAAACGGTGGTACCTCGAGAAGGAACGGTGCCGATCTTGGATAGTCAGAGGCTAATGGAATCCGAAGATTACTGTATTACGCATAAACTACCCCTGGAACCCTTAGCCTCCTTGACACCAATGGGGGATAAATATTCCTCACGGGTGCCAAGGGCAGCTGCTATAGGTGTCCTCACCACCATTATTTTTATTATTATTATTATTATTATTATTATTATTATTATTATTATTATAGACTTTTACGCCAACCTGGCGCTCACTACTCAGTAGGACAGTACTGGGTAACATTCACCTATACCGGCATTATGCAAGGTACTAGGCTCTGTGGAAGGGTAATGTGCCAAACCAATCCGTAAAAGTACCGTAGTACATTCACGGACGGGTTTGTCACATCACTCCTTATATTGTTGTTGTTGTTGCTTGAAACGAGGTGTTATGCGTCTATTTTGGTGTACACTGGTTCGTACGACGAGACTTTTGTGGGAGCGTAGATGTTGGCTCAATGACAGACGGCTGTGAATGCCTAGTTCGTTTTCGTGTCCTCAGAGAATAGGTAGGATTAGGGACAGAGGGAAGGGAAAGGACTGTTTGTGTTTGTGTGTGTGTTCGTGTATGTGTGTGGATGTGTCGTTCTATTTTTCGTTTCTTGGTGTAAATGTGTTCTGGTTCATCAAATTGCTCGTTAAGATCGGGTGTTCCTGGAATTGCGCGTTTAGATGGTACAGAGGTTGACGGACCTTGTGTGTTATTGAGTTGGGGAGGATTGTGCACCAGAGCGGTAACAGTGACAGTGCGGCAGTTGGTCGATCCTCCCTCTCCATCAGACGAATCTGGATCTGTATGTGTGTTAGGTGTTTGTGTTTCAGTGTTAGCGTATTGTGTGTTTATGTATGTGTGTTGTGTGTCTGTAAGATGAGTGTCAGTGTGTTGTCTACTCACTGTAGGTGGCTCAGATGGAGTACAAGCAGATCTTGTGCTTTCACATATCGCAGTCGGATTCGTATTACTGAGGAACTTCCGTACTATACGACATGTGTTTATGAGCACTGCCTTTTGCATAGTGACATATGTGTACTTTGGGAGACCCAAGAGGCTCAAGCTATTGTGTAGTGTGTGTGGAATGACCCCGGTGGCACTGAGTACTATTGGAACAATGTGGACATGTTTCATTCGCCATTGTTGTTTTATTTCGGCTGCGAGGTCAGTGTATTTCTCCAATTTAACTGCGTGTGTTTTTTGTAAGTTATGTGTATTCGGAACCGCAATGTCGATCAGATAGGTGGTGTTAGTTTGTTTCATTACGAAGGTGATATCTGGTCGATTATGATTTATGGTCTTATCTGTAATAATCGACCGATCCCAGTAAAGTCTACAGGAGTCATTCTCCGCTACTACTTTTGGTGTGAGCTTGTAGTAAGGGGTTTTATCGGTTATAAGGTGGTGCTTAACCGCTAGTTTCTGGTATATAATTTTGCCAACCTGTTCGTGACGGTGTTTATATTCGGACTGAGCGAGCTGAGTACAGGCAGCTGTGATGTGTTGGATCGTTTCGGGTTTGGAATGGCATCTCCGGCATGAGTCAGATGTTATTGACGAGTCACGAAGTATGTATTTTGAGTAATTCTTTGTATGAATTACTTGATCTTGTACAGCCAGCATAAATCCTTCAGTCTCCGGGAAAAGACTTCCTTGACTCAACCAGGCGTGCGACGCTGCTTTGTCGACGTTACTCTGGTTAAGATCATGTGGATGTCTTCCATGTAGAGGCTTGCGGATCCATTGCTGGATTTTGTCCTCCTTCGTGACCAAGGGACAAAAACTATCCGGCATTTCTGTGTGTGAGAGGTTTAATGGTGTGTATGCCTTGTCGGCTTGGATTATTGAATTGTGTAGGTGTGATGTGTGTGTTTTGGTGTAAAAGTATTCTCACAAGTTATGAACCTGTTTATTATGCATGTTCCTTATGTCTATAAGACCCCGACTCCCTTCGGCTCTTGGCAGCGTCAGTCGTTCTATCGCTGCTTTGGGATGATGAATTCTGTATTTGGTCATAAGGACGCGGGTCTTGATCTCGATGTTTGTCAAGTCCGTAGGCGTCCATTTGATTACCCCAAATGAGTACGTTAGCACCGGAACTGCGTAGGTGTTAATTGCTTTGATGATTTTTTTCCATCAAGGTGAATGTTCAGCAATCTCTGCACACGCGCTAGGTATTGCTGCATTAGGTGTTGTTTTACAGCGCTGTGATCTATACGTTCATCCTGGTTGAATCCGAGATACCGGTACGACTCTCCCTCGTCCACTGGCTGCATAACAGACTCCGGTCCGAGTTCAAATGCGACCGCATCTCGTTTTCCCCCAGAACGACATTGTGTCCGACATTTGTCGATCCCGAACTCTATACAGAGGTCTCGCGAAACTTTCCTGGAAAGTCCCAGCAGCTTCTGTAATTGATGTTTAGTTGCTGCGTAGATCTTTATATCATCCATGTACATTAGATGTGAAATAGTATGGTGCGAATTCATTTTTGTCCCCACATTATAACCGTATTTGGTTTCATTCAACAGACGTGAAATTGGATTCATTGCGAGACAAAACCATAATGGACTCAATGAGTCGCCTTGGAATATGCCGCGTCTTACTTGAATAAGATCGCTTGTTGTTTTTTCGTTACCAATACTCAAATGTAAGGTCGTTCGCCAATCGGACATGATCGCTCCAAGGAAGTTCACGATACTTGGGTGTATTTTATACAGCTCCAATACTCTCCGTAACCAGGAGTGCGGCACCGAATCAAATGCCTTTTTGTAATCAATAAACGCTGTGTACAGGTTACGTTGTCTCCCTTTCGCTTGTTCCAGTACTACGGAGTCAATCAGAAGCTGTTCTTTGCAACCTTGTGACCTCTTTCGACATCCTTTTTGTTCTTCTGTCAGTATGGTGTTAATCTGACAATGTTCATTGATCTTTTCTGCCAGACAGGACGTCAAAGTCTTAACACAGTAGGCAAGCAGGTGATAGGCCTATAATTAGCAGGATTTTTTGTATCACTGTTTTTCGATTTCATATATGTGATACCCTGCGTTAGGAACTTCGGTGTCAGGTTTGGTGTTCTTATAAATAGTGTAAATTGTTCAGCGAGATACTTGTGTGTTGATGTAAAGTGTTTGAGCCAGTAGTAAGCGCTTCGCTAGTGCTGTTAATTTTTGGTGAAGCGTATCTCTGATCTCTGTGAGTGTTTTATTGGGTTCCTCGTATTGTGTGTGTACTGTGTGTTTGTGTAGTATGTCGTGTATGTATTTGTTGAGCAGGGTTGCCAGATTGGGGAATTTTTTCGCAATTTTGGAGAAAAAAATTATTTAGGGTGAAAATTTGGGGAAATGAAATTTATGGGGAAATTTTTTGCGATAATTCTTTTTTATGGGTTAATTTTGGGGGATTGTAATTATTCTATTTATTTATTTTATTTCAGATGTAATTTCTGATAAAAATAAAAATAAATAAAGTACAAAGATCTATGTACATATCTCGCTGTCCTTCTTGTCATAATGTTAGATTCCCTGATGTCTCTTCTTTCATTTATACTAGTAAACTTACTAGAAAATTAAAAACGTCCTGCACCATAAAAATGTATTCTGCACGCTTCGAACGATAGCGAATAAATTAGGAATATCTGACGTAATGGATGCTTTTAATTCACTTGATTAAAGAAAAGTTCTAAAAATTTATAATCTTACTTTGTGTCTAGTCATGATAATAATTTCACTATTTGAAATAAATTTAGTAAACAATATTCCTTCTCTAAAATTCGTATTTTATTTATTCTATTTTGTCAACTGTAATTAATTTTTTTTTTAAATTAAGTTTTTTTTTTACCTTCTTAATGTTTGCATAGTAGAATTACCGACTGAGCTGAATACGCTGAGCAATATTTAGTGCCTCTAATTGGTATTGTGATACCATCATATAGAAAAAGTTATCTGGTTAAAAATCATGATAATAAATAAACCTTCACCAGAGAGCTCTGTCATTGTCAAAACTATTTTTTGACCAAAAAATTGTGGCCGATCGTACTATGTATTTACCATACAATTTCTGATTTAATCCATTAAAAATATTAAAATAGAATATTAGATATTTGAATTGCCGCTTTTTAAGAATGACAATCATGTTTGGCTGTAAATTATTTTTAACCCTAATTCAGTATACTAACATAAATTGGCATTATTTTTAAGATGACAAAAAGAAGATTTTTTGTAACTTGAAATAGGTAAATTTTTTGGCGAAAAATTTCTGAAAATGTACCTTTTTGGCGAAAAAACAAAACTAATATGGGGAATTCATAGAAATATGATCTGGCAACCCTGTTGTTGAGCCGTTTGGACCTCGTACCCTGTTGGTATTGGGTGATCCTGCCGAGATTGCATCGGATGTTGTTGATGCGTTTATTCAGTCGTGTTTCCCAAGCAGGAGTTTTGTGTTCCTTCGAGTTGTACGCTACAGGTGGTGTTACATCGGAACCGTTACAACGTATAGCGGCAACGGCTCCACAGTAAATAGCGGTGTGTAACTCGATAAAATTGTCACATGTTTCCAAGTGTTTAGGCAGTATTGTATTGTTTAATATCTCAACGATCTCAGCCAATCTACGTGAGGTGTGTTGTTTAGGCAACAAGTACCTATGTGTGGGGTCCGTCCCTTCAAATTCAGTAAGCGCTGTGTTAAATTCCAGTTCGATCTCTTGCAGTAGGGTGTCATTTACTGCTGTCTCATGGTGGTTAGACTCATTCTCGACAAGTTGTTGAATGTCGTTTTGTGTGGGGCTTCCCATTTCTGGTGGGCCGTCGGCCTGACTTTCTTCATTTTGAGCAAACTGATGTACGACTTGTGTTTTAATGGTGTTTATGAGGGAGGAAGGGATAAGATTATTGGTAAAAATGACACGTTTTTGGTCTGCCAGTCTCTGTTCAGTAACGCGACTTAGGTGAGGGTAGCTGCGCGCGAACTCTTGATGTAATTTTGTACGGTAACCAGTTTTGTCCGTTTCAAGTCTAGTAACTTTGAAGTATGTGCGTACGATGAATTCATTCAGTTTATCTGTCCATTGCATACGCACACGCTTCTTACCAGCTTTAGTGGTCCCCAAAGGATGCTCTGAGGAAACACTTAAAGTCGGCTGAGCCAAAGGTGTTGGGGGCTCCGTAAGTAGGGCAGTAGCATTTTGGCTGAAGGTGTTGTTACAGCTGACAGGTGGCTGCCTTTATTATTATTATTATTATTATTATTATTATTATTATTATTATTATTATTATTATTATTATTATAGACTTTTACGCCAACCTGGCGCTCACTACTCAGTAGGACAGTACTGGGTAACATTCACCTATACCGACATTATGCAAGGTATTAGGCTCTGTGGAAGGGTAATGTGCCAAACCAATCCGTAAAAGTACCGTAGTACATTCACGGACGGGTCTGTCACATCACTCCCTATATTGTTGTTATTGCTACTTGAAACGAGGTGTTATTCGTCTATTTTGGTGTGCACTGGGTCGTACGGCGAGACTTTTGTGGGAGCGTAGATGTTGGCTCAATGACAGAGGGCTGTGAAAACCTAGTTCGTTTTCGTGTCCTCAAATGGTAGGTAGGAGTAGGGACAGAGGGAAGGGAAAGGACTGTTTGTGTTTGTGTGTGTGTTTGTGTATGTGTGTGGATGTGTCTTTCTATTTTACGTTTCTTGGTGTAGATGTTTTCTGGTTCATCAAATTGCTCATTAAGATCGAGTGTTCCTGGAACTGCGCGTTTAGATGGTACAGAGGTTGACGTTGTGTTATTGAATTGAGGAGGATTGTGCACCAGAGCGGTAACAGTGACAGTGCGGCAGTTGTTCGATCCCCCCTCTCCATCAGACGAATCTGGATCTGTATGTGTGTTAAGTGTTTGTCTTTCAGTGTTAGTGTATTGTGTGTTTATGTATGTGTGTTGTGTGTCAGTAGGATGAGTGTCAGTGTATTGTTCGCTCACTGTAGATGGCTCAGATGGAGTAGAAGCAGGTCTTGTGCTTTCACATATCGCAGTCGGATTCGTATTACTGAGGAACTTCCGTACTATACGACACGTGTTTATGATCACTGCCTTTTGCATAGTGACATATGTGTATTTTGGGAGACCCAAGAGGCTCAAACTATTATGTAGTGTGTGTGGAATGACCCCGGTGGCACTGAGCACTATTGGAACGATGTGGACATGTTCCATTCGCCATTGTTGTTTTATTTCGGCTGCGAGGTCAGTGTATTTATCCAATTTAACTGCGTGTGTTTTTTGTAAGTTGTGTGTATTTGGAACCGCAATATCGATCAGATAGGTTGTCTTAGTGTTTTTCATTACGAAGGTGATATCTGGTCGATTATGATTTATGGTCTTATCTGTAATAATCGACCGATCCCAGTAAAGTCTACAGGAGTCATTCTCCGCTACTACTTTTGGTGTGAGCTTGTAGTAAGGTGTTTTATCGGTTATAAGGTGGTGCTTAACCGCTAGTTTCTGGTATATGATTTTGCCAACCTGGTCGTGACGGTGTTTGTATTCGGACTGAGCGAGCTGAGTACAGGCAGCTGTGATGTGTTGGATCGTTTCAGGTTTGGAATGGCATCTCCGGCATGAGTCAGATGTTATTGACGAGTCACGAAGTATATATTTTGAGTAATTCTTTGTATGAATTACTTGATCTTGTATAGCTAGCATGAATCCTTCAGTCTCCGGGAAAAGACTTCCTTGACTCAACCAGGCGTGCGACGCTGCTTTGTCGACGTTACTCTGATTAAGATCATGTGGATGTCTCCCATGTAAAGGCTTCCGAATCCATTGCTGAATTTTGTCCTCCTTCGTGACCAAACGGCAAAAACTATCTGGCATTTCTGTGTGTGAGAGGTTTAATGGTGTGTATGCCTTGTCGGCTTGGATTATTACATTGTGTAAGTGTGATGTGTGTGTTTTGGTGTAAAAGTATTCTCGCAAGTTATGAACCTGTTTATTATGCGTGTTCCTTATGTCTATAAGACCTCGACCCCCTTCGGCTCTTGGCAGCGTCAATCGTTCTATCGCTGCTTTGGGATGATGAATTCTGTATTTGGTCATAAGGACGCGGGCCTTGATCTCGATGTTTGTCAAGTCCGTAGGCGTCCATTTGATTACCCCAAATGAGTATGTTAGCACCGGAATTGCGTAGGTGTTAATTGCTTTGATGGTTTTTTTTCCATCAAGGTGGGTGTTCAGTAATCTCCGTACACGCGTTAGGTATTGCTGCATCAGGTGTTGTTTTATAGCGCTGTGATCTATACGTTCGTCCTGATTGAATCCGAGATACCGGTACGACTCTCCCTCGTCCATGGGCTGCATAACAGACTCTGGTTCGAGTTCGAATGCGACCGCATCTCGTTTTCCTCCAGAACGACATTGTGTTCGACATTTATCGATTCCGAACTCCATACAGAGGTCTCGCGAAACCTCGTTGGAAAGTCCCAGCAGCTGCTGTAATTGATGTTTGGTAGCTGCATAGATCTTAATATCATCCATGTACATTAGATGTGAAATGGTATGGCGCGAATTCGTTTGCGTACCTACATTGTAACCGTATTTGGTTTTATTTAACAGGCGAGAAAGTGGATTCATTGCGAGACAAAACCATAATGGACTCAATGAGTCGCCTTGGAATATGCCGCGTCTTACTTGAATAAGGTCGCTTGTTGTTTTTTCATTACCAATACTCAAATGTAAGGTCGTTCGCCAGTCGGACATGATCGTTCCAAGGAAGTTCACGATACTTGGGTGTATTTTGTACAGCTCCAATACTCTCCGCAACCAGGAGTGCGGGACCGAATCAAATGCCTTTTTATAATCAATAAACGCTGTGTACAGGTTACGTTTTCTCCCTTTCGCTTGTTCCAGTACTACGGAGTCAATCAGAAGCTGCTCTTTGCAGCCTTGTGACCTCTTTCGACATCCCTTTTGTTCTTCTGTCAGTATGGTGTTAATCTGACAATGCTCATTGATCTTTTCTGCCAGACAGGACGTCAAAATCTTATACACTGTAGGCAAGCAGGTGATAGGCCTATAATTCGCAGGATTTTTTGTATCACTGTTTTTAGATTTCATGTATGTGATACCCTGCGTTAGGAACTTCGGTGTCAGGTTTGGTGTTCTTATAAATAGTGTAAAGTGTTCAGCGAGATACTTGTGTGTTGATGTAAAGTGTTTGAGCCAGTAGTTTTGTATGTTGTCGATGCCAGGTGCCTTCCAGTTATGCGATCTCTGTAAAGCTCTGGAGACGTCCTCTGTAGTTATTATTATTATTATTATTATTATTATTATTATTATTATTATTATTATTATTAGTTTGAGCGCCATTAAAGTAATCACATCAGTCAATTTTTTTGCTTCAATTTATTAATGTATTTGTAATACACAGCATTCTCTCCGTCGATTCTCTCCTCAATGTATGTATATTAAGTATACTTTGGATAAATCAGTCGAACAGTACAATACAATATAACTATCTGTCTTTATTACAAGTTTAAACTTGTTTATTATTTTAAACTGCCTAGCAACGCTCTTTAAATTAAATTTCGCTTGCTAATTGGTGACGCTCTGTAAATTGTCTTTGTTGATTGGTTTAAAAACGGGTGAAAAAGAATTTGCAATCCCTTGGAACTATAAGTGACACTTTACTCTTAATTATGAGGGACTTTTGTTACCGTAACATTTTTGTCACTTCTATCTAATCTGTGTGTTAGAAAAAGAGCTAAAAGAAAGTTAGCTTTCTTTCCAACACACATATCAGATAGAAGTGACCAAAATATCACGATGACCAAAGTCCTCCGTGTACGCATGGGGTAACTTTATGTATATCTTATAGTATGAATGACTTTTTATTAAACTATTCGCGAACTTCTGACTTGTTTTTATTTGGGACGGATTTCTGTAATGATTCGCCGAATTTTGGATTACTTCCTGGACGTAGTTCGTCAAATTTTTCTTTCATTTTTAAGATAGACTTAGCACAATGACCCACAAGCTTTTGTATTTTAACCCAAAAGGTTTTTAGTTGCTTACGTAACCGTTTATGTACTATTTCAATTAGTATTCATTATGTAGAGTAGCATGCTAACCATTATTTCGAAGCTAAAAATTCAAAGATTGTCGAAAAAGTACTTCAAACATTTTCAACAGAAATACAATCATATAGACATTTTACGCGGACGCCAATTTACTTTCGGTGGAAAAATACCGGAAATAGTGCATAACGATTGCATCGATTGTGAGAACTTATTTTTGCGATGAAATTTACAAGTTTTGGGACTGTTGCATCGGAGTAGAAGACTATATAAAATAATATAGTTGCCATTTTTAGCCAAAAACTTTAGTATACTAAAGCTGGTAAAAGGAATTGTGTAATATGTATTAGAATATAGAAAATAAATAAGGAATCAAAATAGTCAGAATGCATTAAAATGTTTTGTCTGGTTTAGTTTGTTTAGTAATGGATGTGCTCGAATATATTTGTATGTAGACAATTTCTACTATTTTATGATTTGTTCATCCATTTGTATTTTATTTGCACACATAAGTATGTACTTAAGGATTGAACTGAACGTTTTTCAATTGATGGATTGGTCGTAAAGCACATAAATAGACAAATGGAATATTGCTTGAAAGATGTGTTTTAAACTGTCTCTTTTATTATCTATCTATATACATACATATCTAGCTACATATTTTTCGCAAAATTGAATACTTAGTATGCCAAATTTGAATTAGGTGGAAAGTCGTCTAGAAAGATAAAAAATGTAACATGAAAATCGTTCATTACTATTTCGTACATTTTGTTTATATACAGTAGAGTGGTTTTGTTTTTCTAATTCGATGTAATACGTATACACTACCTACAAAAACTAAAGGAATGAAATTGATAATTCTGTTATCGGTTTCTGTAATTGACATAAGTTTGCGAAAAATAACGTGGAAATTATACTATGCGTTATTAATTTTATTATTGAATAATTTTAATTAATTAACTTTAACCGGTAAGTGTAAAAAAATCAGCCTGCCGGATCTTCACTAATCCATTAATTCTCGAAAATTTTGTAAAGAAATTCTGTTTTTTTATGGTACATATTCCCAGTTATTAAGGTTATAAATGTAATATATATAAAATTTGACCCTGGGGATATAAGATCATCAAGTAAATAAAATACATTGCATCTTGACTACAGTGCCTAGTGATGAGCAAATGCAAGACCAAGAACAAGACTTGGCAGTCTTGGTCTTGGTCTTGTTCTTGCATTAAGAGTCTTGGTATTGGTCTTGCTACAGCAGTTTGAGTCTTGGTCTTGCTCTTTCTTGGTCTTGCAAAATGCAGTCTTGGTCTTGGTCTTGTTATTGCTAAAAAATCTTGCATTTTTTTATTAGCGAATTTTTTTATACTTTCAAACTATTTAAACAATTTAGCAAGAGTCTTGCTTTTGTCTTGGTCTTGCTCACTTGAGTCTTGGTATTGGTCTTGCAGCTATAATTATAGTCTTGGTCTTGGTTTTGCTCTTGGTATACATAGTCTTGGTCTTGCGAAAAATGCAAGACCAAGACAAGACTGCAAGACCAAGACTAATTTTGCTCATCAATAGCAGTGCCCCAAAAACTGGATAATCATTACTGGAATAAAAAGTACTCAATCAATTTACATCAACTCTACCTATAATATTTCCAGTCCTAAACACTGAAATATAAATAATATGTATAGAAATGTAGAAATACAATAAATAGAAATGTATCCTACTCGATGAGAATGAGTTAAACTGGAAATAAAATAAAATCATTGTGCCTAAATAAGTTCAACAAAATAAGTTATTAGTATCTTTCAATGGCGGAAAAGCCAAATAACTTGGAATAAGAAACTTTTTCATAAAAAAAAACGTTTCTATTAATCTATTTGTAAACAAAGTGTAAATTACATTTATTACTACATGTATATTATATACTTTCTGATTATTCCTATATAGGTAGGTGTAAATGTACGTACAATACATGTGTGTACAACATTTAGACTTGTATATGTAACAATGCTGCCAATCTAACAACTAAGTAGAGAAAAACACATTTGCGTGTAACAGAGTTATTTAAATTTTACATTTTTAAAACACGATCAACATTTGTAGTAAAACATTTATTTGTATTTATTATATACATATATCGTACCGAGTGTCTGATTGTTATCTAACACCCTGTAAAACTGTCTATGTTACATTTAAATTAAACACTTAAAGCATATTTTATTTGTTGCGGGTTCAAATTTTATTATTACATTTTATTGTATTTTAGTTATTTAGTTAGGTAGGTTTGTACTTGCAGGACTTTCATTTAACTGTAGCTTAATATCATTAATTTGTCTAGTGTACCGAAAATAATTATCTTGAACAAAAAGCATCCTAATTTTATGTTATATTTTTTTTGAGTTATAAATATTGGTGCAAGCTATAAGATTACCTACTGTTTTCTTCACTGATTTTTATTAGATAGTGTTGTTTCAATTTCATTCGTTATCATAAGGACATTTATTACGTGTCTGATGTGTCACGGAAACTAAAATCTAGGCAAAATTGTCGATCAAAAATTCTGTCCTGAAGAAAGGTTTGAAAAAGAAGTTATTCGAGTCAAAAGAAGCATTATTGAATCCCAGATGCTCGTGGTAGATAGCCGTGGCATTTTAGTAGTACATATTTGAATCCTAGCCGAATCTTTTTCCTGAGATGAAAAACCACATAAGACACGTTATTTTGGGGCTGTGGGCTGTAACAGTTGAGGCGGTTTGCTTATACTTAAAATACTTGAATTTCGCGCCCCAAAACCGTTACTTCAAGCTTTAGCAGTGTCCCACGCAGATTAACGCTAACTGGATACCAGTAAAAGTTTCTAAAGGTCAGGATTTTTTCGAAATATTACATTCCGTTGTGTGTTTTGCGAAATCACTTTATTAAATATTTTTTACATAAAATTCCATAACAATGATTAACATAGTTCAATCAAAAGTTCAAAATTGTGTCAAAATAAATAAAACAACGATTGTGTCTTAACAAACATTTCCGAATTGTTCCGCGTTTCATTCATTTAAAAACGTCCCAACGAAAAAACAATTACATTTCAAATATGATTTGAGGCAACAATTACTTAGTTACGGCCTATTTCAACCAAGTCTAAATTTCATCTCTTTCTTTTCCCCATTTCCATCAACATACAACCCATTCGCTACTTCCCCACCATTCAGTTATTTTTCTTAATATCAAATTTTTATAAAATGGCGTCAGTGATTGACTACATGTTTGCAAAAAAGGGAAACACAAATACAGTACTATAATGCATTCAACAGGTAATAGCTAAGCTACCAACTGCCAGATGGCTCTCAGTCATCGCTAAATTTCATAGCCGATATTAGAACTACCAATCCTTACTTCAAAATTTGACCGCTAGGTGTCAGCTCCATTACTGATACATCCGTTTCAGGGCGCAACTGGACCGGGCTACTGCACACTATTTTCTATACTAATGTGTATTCATTGAAATTAAAATGGAATGGAATCGAGCAGTCATAAGCTCTGAAGTCGGTCTATCATTAAATGTAACTGTTTCTATTATATTTGTTTATAAATTATGCTTTACGTTATTGAAAACTTTGACCGTAAATATCTCGTAAACGCTGTACCGTAGCTCAAAAATAGCGAACTTTTTGAAGTCCTAAGCGGAGCAAGTTGCGGGTATTTCAAGCATATTGCGAGTGTCAAAACTTACTTTTCGTTATCCAAAATTATCGATATCGAGTTACCAATCATAAACTGATGATTAGTATAATTTTTCAACATATTAATACCGCCTGTACGATAAGAAAGGGACGAGGGGCGAGTACGGACCCGAAGAACACGATTCTGAAGAAAAAAATGCCTCATATATATATATATATATATATATATATATATATATATATATATATATATATATATATATATATATATATATATATGTCAAAGAAATAAGTATCATCCACTTACGACCACTCTCTACTTCTATACTAAATTTCAAATTGTTATGTCGAATAGTTTCACAGCAAATCGCCTCTGATAGTCGGATGGACAGTAAAATTATTACATAAGTGTTCCATTTTGTCAGTTTTGGTACGGAATACTAAAATGGTGATAAAAGTTCAATCAGTGTACGAGTTTTGTTTAGATATATCTACACTGTTAAAAATATTTCCAAAACGTTTTTGATAGTTACATATTATAGTTCCTCATCCACCGTATTCCCCGGACTTGTCACCAACAGATTACCATCTGTTCCTTTCGCTTAGTAACCATTTGCAGGAGAAAAAATTCGATAATCAAGTACAACTTGAAATTGAGTTGTCAAGTCTATTTTAAATCTCAATCTTCTCAGTTTTATGAACGGGGAATAATGAACCATCCTGAAAGATGGCGACGTGTCGTAAATACTAATGGCGCATAACATATTGATAGAGTTAATAGTTTATTATTGCCATAGGATGATAAACCAGCTCATGCCTGACCAGAATATCAAAATATTTGGTAAAATATCGCTGGTTTTCAAGATATTGACACTTTTATGAATTTCGGGAAGATCGAGAATTTTTATCAGATTTTCGAGTACATACCACAGCTGCAAGATTAGATTTTTTTAATTCTAATTTTTATTACGCAACCCTGAAGAGTCCTTTTGTAGATCACAATCCAACGTAAGCGGGTAATATACCTATAATCTTGGAAAATATAAATCTTTTTTGCCGATTCATAAATAATTTTTTTTTATGAGCTAAGTTTGACTCTTCATGCTGCAAAAGAAATGTACCACCTTACCCGGGCAAGTTATGTTAAAAATTGCTCATTTATTGTAGTTTTTAAAAAGGTTTAAAATTTACTTCGCTTTACTTTAGAAAAAAAAGATATTGCTATTTTACTGCAAAAAAATGTCATTTTGAAATTATTTCAATAATTACTTTCAAATTACTTCAGTTACTTGCAGACACTTTTGTGCCTCCGTAAACGGAAGATAGATGATGACCGAAGACAGAAAGTGGACAGGTAGTAGATTTACATTTGTGTGCAAATGTTGCTTCCTCGTGACTACTAATCATGTCAAATTTTGCCGAAGTATGTTACAAAAACACAGAGAAAACCCAGAATTCTTAGATATAATTTTATGGACGAAGGAAGGCACATTCCAAAAAGATGGATTCACAGATTCAAAATCTTCATAGTTAAGCGATCGAAAACCCACATTCAATTACGAGAAGAAGGATCACAATATCACTTTAAGGTAAATTTGTGAATCTGAACATTGAACGGCGAAATAATAGGTCCTTTTAAATTGGCTGGAAATCTGGAGTTTATCACAATTTTTTAGAAAAGTAACTCCCTAATCTTTTAGAAAATGTTTCTTTGGCCACACGCGGAGTAAGGTGGTTTTATAATGATGGCTATCCAGTTCGTTATGTACGTGAATTACACCACAAATCCAATTTTACGTAGTGGTCGGTGCAAATTTAAGGGGAAGTACGTAAAATCGGAAGATCAGGGGCGTCGGTAAACTTTTGTTTCGGGGGTTGGTAAATATTATTTATCTGAACTTATTTAAAACAATATAATCTTAAGAGACAATTTACACCTAAAATTCGATTGTGTAGACAAAGGAAATCGAATGTTAATACTAATGAATATGAGTGACGACTTTTAGAAAACTGTTGAAAAATCAACTTCACTATCGCATTCATCAGTGTAAAAGACGCCGAATAGTGGAAGCTGACAAAAATTCTAGAATATTCTACTTGTGAACTAGCAAAGATACCAAAAAATAAACTTTACTATTGAATTGGGCACTAAAAATTAGATTAAGCAGCGCATTTTGACAAAAATTCTAGAATGTTCTATCCGTCAACTAACAAGGATATCGAAAGATCGATTGTACCATTTAATTAGTTATCGAATAAAAGACGGAATAGCACATTTTGATAAATGTTCTAGAATATTCTATTTGTCAAATAGCAAAAATTGTTTGTCAAAATCGGACATTTGGTTTACATTAGTTTAATTTCGGTTGGACAATTAAGTGGTGCAGTAGATTTTCCAATATCTTTGTTAGTTGACAAATAGAATATTCTAGAACATTTCTCAAAATGTGTTATTTGGTCTCTTTTTTGGTAGCCAATACAATGGCGACGTCTGTTTTTGGATATCTTTGCTAGTTGACGAATAGAATATTCCAGAACATTTGTCAAAATGTGTAATTTGACCTCTTTTTCAATGGACAATTAAATGGTACAATTGATTTTTCAATATCTTTGCTAGTTGACAAATAGAACATTCTAGAATTTTTGTCAAACTGCGCTGTTTAATCTCTTTTTTAATAACCAATTCAACGATGAAGTCTGTTTTTTGATATCTCTGCTAGTTGACGATTAGAATATTCTAGAATTTTACGTTACTCATTTTGCATTTGCATTTTGTATACAGAATATGTGCATATATATCTGCAGTGAAATTTTAAAATTTTTAAAGGCTACGAGTCCCTCAGACAATATTACCTACGGCCCTGACTCTGGCTTGGTACATAAATTTTCACCAACACAGACAAACAACAACATATCTGTGAGAGGAGAACCCCACTTAATCGCTGACGTCACTACGTAAAATCGGAGTACGTACCATTGGATAGCCACTGTAAACAATTTTTCAATCCAAACTTATCCTCAGAAATGGATTGGTCGTCTTGGTCCCGTATTGTGACCACCTCGATTTCTGGATTTAAATCCACTAGACTTTTTTTACTGGGATTGCTTAAAGAAGAAAGTCTATGCAAAATCAATAAATAAATAATTTAAATGAGCTAAGATATCGCAATAATAAATGTGCACAATAACTAAATGTGGCAAAATGTGCATGACAAATAAAAAGATCTTTTTCAAAAACATACCGCACCCACATTCGACTTGCGGTTTTTTTTTAAGGTTATGTGTGCAGATAAAAATTTCATACTGTAACCGTTGGTAGACTATGTCATAGTGAATAGCCTCAATTTTTTAAATTTTTTTTAGACCTACACATACCGAGATATATTCATCTATATTAAGAAAGTACGACTAAAATGGTCGATTTTTCACAAAATGGCCGATAACTTTCGTAGCGGCGGTTGCAAGTGGTAGAAAATGTTCATTTCGTATAGTCTTCGATATAATTAACATGCTACAAGCAAAAAATTTGAGGGGGGAAACAGTTCCTTATTCACTAAAATTTGGTGGTTGTCCCACTCCATTAGAAAACGTTATGTGATATTTTCTCCAAAAATCAAATTTTGTAAAACTTCTTAAAATTTTTTTTTTTTCATAACCACTTAGGATAACGAAATAATTTGTAAGTGATAACAAGACAGATGCCCTCGAGATTATTAAGCATATTTATCGTACCAGTTCTTGTTATTAAAGATAATAACAAAGATAACAACCAATTCAATATTATTTTTATAGGGTTCCTACTCAGTAACTACTTCAAAAAAAAAAAAAAAAAAAAAAAAAAAAAATACATTAAGTGTATCTTAATGCACTTTATTAGCGTATAAAGTTTCATTAAGATTCAAGGGGTAAAACATGATAAAAAAAATTTATTCCCAATCTTCTGGGCAGTTCCTCCAATGTGTCCGACCCTGGAATTATGCACATTAAGCAAAAGCCCTTTCTAAATATTAGTGTTGGGTCTAATAAAAGGTTTTTTCTATCTCTTATGGTTTCGACATAATCAATGATAACCGAAAGAGGATATAGTCAGATATAGGCGATCCATTCAGAATAAAAAATCCTACCAGTAACTGCATTGTGTCATTTATGGTTCATTTCAGTTAAATTTAACCATGTTTCGTCACTCTGAATTTAAATAATTTCCGTTTTCGTAACTGTATCGATTTTATTATTGCATTTATGTAAATTTTAAATTTGCAGTTTATTTTTAGAAAAAATTAGAAGATTGATTTGTTTAGAATATAAGAATTATTTAATTTTTTAACGAAAACTCATGATCAATTGTATCTGAAATGAGGTATATTTAACACTGTAAATATCTCATAGGTATAATTTTCCGAGAACAATACAAGGTCGTTATAGAAATACAATAGAAAATAATTGTCAAAAATGTGTTTTAGTTTGCTTAGATAGAAAGCATGATAATAATAGTAATACTTTTTAAATCACAATTCCCTAAAAATAAAACTTATTTGTAAAACAGAATTTTTCTGCGCTGTTATAATGGTCTTTAAGAAATATTATTTCCTAATTTATTTTAAATGTGAATATAACAAGTAATTTTAATTCACCCGGAAAGTTGCGAAACGAGTGCAAATAATTCTGCAAAACTGTTTTCTTAGTTTTTTAAAGTAAGACTCTTACTTGACATGATTTGAAATTTCGTCTACAGAAGTAATTGACTTAGATACTCATATTTTTACAATGGTTTTTGCCTTTGTGAGTCAACTGTATTTAGTAAAATTAAATGACGATTTATTTTATTTGTGGTTAAATAAACAAAATTATTAAACTTAAAAAAAAAAGAAAAAAAGATTGAAAATAAATCATACTAAACGGGAACGTGTTTATATAATATTATTAAAACTTTATAGTATTTAAGAAAAAAAAAACTTACTCTAGTTATAAAATTGTTTTTTCTTTAATTTATTAAAAAAAGAAAAAAAGCCTACATGTAATTTTATAGAAATGAAATATAGTTTTCATTGTGAAATGATAATGTTATTTATTACAAGAAAAACTAACTTAAAAAATTTCATAAATTATAAATATAATTGAACATAAGTATTTTCCCTCAGTATAAATTTTCTAAAATTATCGTCGAATTTTTTTTTAAACACTGTCACGCTACATTATTTAGTACATAAAACTCAATTTTCCAACTTCTTTTTAAATGTAAAACTTTTTTCTCACTTTGAACAAAAAAGATAAAGTACACAATTAATTATTTAAATTAGAAAAAAACGAACTGAATAATTTTTATTTAATATCAAATATAGAATAATGTTATAATGAAAATTAAAACAATTAAAAAATTTACATTTAAATAATAATATTTCTTTCTTGTTTAATTTTCAAATGTTTTGATTAATTTAGAACTTTTATTTACATGAAACAGATTATTATCACAGCAATGAAACGAAATAAACAAATAAATAAAATATAAAACGAAACAAAGAATTATTATTACGTATTAGAAAGATAAATATTTCATTCAGTAATGTTGTTACAAAAGATTTTCAAATATTGTACGAATAAATATGTATGTAGTTACTTATCTATGTTGTCGTATCCTGAGTCCTATGGCACAATTGGATAGGAAGGCGTCACTGTCAACAGAGCAATTTTCGTTGAAGACAAAACTCCGTAAAATCTTGATTTACCAATATTGATGAATGTCGTTGACGGTTTTCCTTGGACTTGCACAACGATTATCGTATTTGGCGATGTTTAACACCGACTTGTGATTGTCGAGTGTTTTTTTTATGTCGAGACTTTTTATCGTCGAAAATAATAACACTTTCAATAGATTTTTTATCGTCGAAAATAATAATACTTTCAGTAGACTTTTATCGTCGAAATTAATAATACTCTTTACAAGAAACAACACAAGAAATGAATTTAAATATTTATTAAATTATAACAATTAAAAATTACATAGTACTTGAATAATTCTCGAATAAAATGATAATCTAAATAACTGGGTTAAACGTGGTCTATTTATATGATTTTTTTATTGACTTTCTATCCTAGGGGATTTTCCTAATCATTATTTGATTATTTTATAATTATAATTATTTTGATGGAATTTGGGTGAAAGTCATAGCTCGACATTCCTCCCTCATTAAAAAGATTGAATGGGTTGAATTCAATCGTCGAGAATTTATTAATTTGCTTGACCGTAGTCTTCTTGTTTCTTATGCTGTAAAGCTTCTGATTCTTCTTACTAATGAGGTGTATTCTGGTGGAGGAATCGGCTTGTCTCCGTTGTTCTCCTGCTTAAGCTGAGACATACAAAGGGAATCGGTTGTAGGAGCTGTAGGTTGGTATTGATTTCGGACTTGCTTTGTGTTACCAAAACAGCAATTGATATAATTGATTTCGTTGTGGCTGTCACATTTCTTGAAATACTTCTTAACTTGGTAGAGTTTTTTGGAATAAAGAAGTTTAGTTTGTGCTTGCAACTAGAAAACACGTTAATTATTGTGCTCCTAAATAATAATAATCATTTACTACCCATTATTGTACTGTTACTTTATTCTGAATAATATTATAAATTTAAACCATACATTAATGTAATAATTATTAAAACAATTGTTTGGAAACAGTTAATTTTTATTTAATTTATAAAAAATAAATAAATAAATAAATATTTAATAAATTATAATCTTTTATGTTTGGATGACTTGCAGTTTGGTAATTATATAAAAAACTATTAAATTTGTTACTGGTATACTAAAATCATACTGTAGTGCGATATATATTCATTCTATTAGGACAGTTTTTTATAAGCCAACGTGATGTAGTGGTTAAGTGATCGGTCACAATCAAGTATATAGCTGACCGACTCGAGTTCGAATCTTCTTAAAGTTGGAACCCGTTTATTTTTTATATTAAACTCTAAAACGAATATATCAAAAATACAAATCGCTTTTATCAAATATTGTGATATACAGAGTGTTCACAAATACTTCGGGTACGCATTTCTAAATAAGCTTATAAACTAGTATTTAAAGTAACTGAACGACTCTAAGTTCTGATTTTGACTTCAAAAACATGGATAGTGAACTTAAGGATCTTCTAAAAGGGTTCAAATTTCAAATTTGTCAAATGAGGAAAGATTTATCTTCTGTTCAAGTCACCACGGATTCCTTTGTTCCGCAATTAAATCGATCCAACACACAACTAGTACCAATGCAAAAGTATCTAAATTCGAAAGCATGGTCCAGATGGTAATGGAGCGACAAGACAAAATTAAATTGGAAATAAAAAAACAAATTCGAAGACTAGATTCCCAAGAAAGACATTTAAAAAAGAACAATCTGATCATCTATGACATATGGTATAGAAGAACCTACTGAAAAAGAGTCTTTTACAATTCTAGAAGAAAAAATTACATGTATCATTAATGAAATTTTAAAAGTAGATTTCGAAGTCCGCGATATCAACTACGTTCAAAGAATTGGACGCGACATTGGAAATCGACCAAGCATATAATTCTTTCATTTACATCTTTCAGAAAGAAAATGGAAGTTTTGTTACATAGGCAAAACTTAAAAGGCCGTGAAATCTTCATTAATGATGCCCCTATAAAGGCTGATAAGGAAGAAAGAAACGAACTACTGGTTCATGCAAAACGTTTGAAAGAAGAAGGGAAACGTGTCCACATCCAAGAAAATCGGTTAATTGTTCACGGTAATAGCTATGGTTTATAGGATTTAAATGTCGACTATAAAGATGCTACGATATAAGATCCTGACGGTGATACAGTTTTTGATCCAGAAAGAGAAAGAATACAAACAAATACCGATGGAGCTCTAAAAGCTACCAGTTCTGAAGTAGTTAAAAGTCAGCAGACTGAATTGAAACATCCAGTAAGAGTAATAGAACATCAACAAGTAGAATGTTCTAGCCCCACTGATACACAAAAAAATAAACTCTCTTCGTCTACACCTTGCAAGATTGAGAGGTTTCTTCGTCCTAGACCCCATGAGCAACCATGTAAATCAACTCCAAAAAGAAAATAATACAAACCTTTATGCTTATAACCAGTATTCGGAACTTCGGAGTAATTTCATGGATATCTTATATTGGAATATATCAAGCTTTGGAAATATAAACAATCTAGACAATTCGCAAAAGTCACGTCTTGTTAACAGTAATATATGTTTGCGCGAAACATGGCTTTTAAACAGTAATATATGTTTGCCTTCCTTTTTAAACGGCTGCAAATGTTTTACATCAAATGCTGTTAAGAACTTTTCAAAAGGGTGAGCAAGTGGTGGTTTGGCCATTCTAGTGAAAAATAATACAAGCTTAAGATGTACTATTCTTGATCACAGTAATTACTCTTTATTTGATCACAGTAATTACTCTTTGTTTGTAAAGTGTTCCTTTGAATCATATTCACTAATAATTGGTGTAGTTTACTTTAAACCAGATGTTGACACGGACCTCTAAATACGTTACAAGATACCATTGACAATATAGTGTCCACCAATGATAACTGTCCCTTTATAATTGGCGGTGATTTTAATGCTAGAAGTGGATTGCTAAACCAAGCTGATGAAGACATTTTTAGCGGAACCAAATTGTCCTACGCAAGAGAAACAACAGACATTTTTGTGAATAGGCGTGGTCGTCTACTTTCCCAAATGATGGAAGAAAACGGTTTCTTTACACTGAACGGGAGATCAGTTAGTGATTACCCGGCACATCTAACATGTATTCTATATAATGGTTTTAGTATAAGCGATCTTGTGTGGAATAATATACCCAATTTAGATATTGTATCGGACTTCAGGGTAATTGACGATCTTGGCCCGTTTGCGCACCAAATGTGTGTGGTAGAAGTATTCGATGTATGTGGGCGTACAAAACGTGACTACAATGTACTAAGCCAACAGCAAGATCCATATTTAATGAAGTATGTGTGGAATGAGGATTCTAATCTAAACTATGCTAGGGTGTTACAGCAGTTTCAACGGCTGCTTTTTAACAGCGAAGACCCGAACCGATTAACCCGAAGCGATGCAATGTAATCTAACTAGAAATATTTCAATCTTTGGAAATTCTAGTTCTTTTTCAAATAAAAAGCCATGGTACAACCATGACTTAAGATCTTTGAAGTATGATGCTAATTTTAAACTTCGGTTGTGTCGGAGAAAAAGTTTCAGTGATCCTTACTTAAGCGATTACATAGATGCTAGAAATGTCTATAGAAAAGCGGTAACAGTGCTAAGGCTGATTTTAAAAAGGACTACTGGATACGTTAGCAAATGAAAAAAATAACATATTTTAGAATGCCATCAAAAACCTGAACACCCGGCGAGACACGACCACTAACCTTGACATAGACGTATATTGCAACTACTTTAAAAATTTCTATGGTGTTGACGTTAGACCGCAGTTAACTTTATACGATGCCAGTCACCCCTATTTAGATGCCGCCATTAATCTAGATGAACTATAACTCTCGCTTTTTAAATGTAAAAAAGGGAAATGTCCAGGTACCGATGGTTTTAATAATGAACTCTACAAACACCTACCAGCTAACTGGCAGCACTACTTACTGAATCTATTTAATTTAATCATTAACTCCGAAAATATACCGAATCAATGAAAGGAAATACAACTATCACTGATATACAAAAAAGTGATAGAACTTGTCCGCAAAATTATCGTCCAATTACTCTGTTGAACTACCTCCTCAAGATCTTCATTGATATATTTTAAACACAAGACTAATCAATTGGACTGAAGAACATAATTTAATTCCGGACATACAGACAGGGTTTCGAAGAAATCGTAGTTGTCCCGACAACATTTTCTTACTTAGTACTATGATATATACACACACTAGGCTTCAAGGAGAGTATGTTTATGTCATCTTTGTAGATTTTAAGAATGCGTTTGATGTTGTCCAACAAGATATTTTTTGGAACAAGCTGTATAATCAAGGTATTAGTGGGAAATTTATTCGACTAATTAAAAATTTGTACGATGGAGCTATATCACAGATTAAATTGAAGGGAGATGTATCACCTTTTTTGAAAATTACAACCGACGTTCTCCAGGGGGAAACACTTAGTCCATTACTCTTTATTTATAGATGATATGAAGAAATTTTTCCGAGAGAGTGGGCTTAGAGGTTTGGATCTCAATAGCATAGTGGATGTGTTATTGATAATGTTTGCTGACGACATTGCTATATTTTGTTATTCACTCGGTGATGTTCAAAAAAAATTAAATGCTTTAAAAGCCTATTGTGATAAAAATCAATTAATCCTCAATACATCGAAAACTCAGGTCTTACCTTTTAAAAAATCTCCCAAATGCAAGATGTTGTCAGCATTCAAGTATGGAGAAGACCGAATATGTATATGTGAGAAATACGCCTATCTATGTGTAACATTTACGGCAACCGGCAAATTTTTATAAGCAGCCGAGAATACAGTCACAAAATCTAGAGTAGCGGCAGCTCAAATTAATACTGTTCTACGTTCTGTACAATCTGATGCGTGGATGACAAAAAATACCCTTTTTAATAATGTGATCCAAGCTATGTTACTGTATTCTTCTGAGATTTGGGACTTTAATTACATCAGTGTTATAGAAATTGTTTAAATTAATCTCTTTAAAAAGTTGTTTGGTCTATCAAAAACAACTCCCAATTACATAGTACGCCTAGAGGTCAATCGGATTTCTTTAGAACTTGAAGTTCTTAAAAAGATGGTTTCCTTTTGGATACATCTTTTGGAGCTCCCAAATGATCGGTTCATTAAGAGTTGTTATAGCCATCTCGTCAAATTGGACGCATCACCTGACAATAACATCAACAGGAACTGGTGTTCTCAACTAAAATTCATGTTTAATCAAACTGACATGGAATATTTATGGAATTGGGTATTTGACAGATTTCGAAAGAGGGTTTTAAAATATTCCAAATGACTTAAATATTATCCCAGTAATTGATTTTTGTATAAAAAAAAAGCGATTTAAAGGAAAAAAAAGAGCTTTTTCTATTTAATTGAATTTTAGTGCGAAAACACTTAGTCACGTGTCAGTGACGTAACATCACGAACCAATTCACCTTTTATATTTTATAATTATGTAGTAGGTATAGACATTATTATCGTATCTATGACATTAAATTTTGTATATATATATTTTGTGTTGATCTGTCATTAATTACATATACCCTCATTTTTAATTTAATAAAAATAAAAGCTAATATCACAAATTTACCAAGAATAGACTCGTTTATGGTAGCAAATTTTTTTGCTTTGAATCCCAAAAACTAAAATGTGAGTATCTTTTTTAAAAAACACCTTTTTTGCAATATTAAATCTTTCGTGCTGTGACGTCACATATCCAAATAAATCGTTTCAATCATTTCAGCCGCTAATTCCAAATTCGTAGTTTTTATTTAGAAAAATAAAATATTTATATTTTTTTAAAAATTATTATAAATAGTTAATCATTATTACTAAATCATACGCTATGTTATTCATTATATTTTACTATCAAATGCTACATCAGTCAAATACCCAATTTACAAAATTGTAGCGAAGTGAAAAAAATGAAACCGAGACTTATTAACCCCTACAAAACATTACTGTATAATAAAGATTTGGAAATGTTCTGCAACTCTCATTACAGTACTGTCTACAATGATATTGTAAAATTTTCAACGTATGATGACGAATACTACGCAAACACTCGCTGTACATTTTCGAAACTCAAAGTTATTGCTCAAATAAGAACTCACTGTAAATACATTTTTAGAATTTATTTTTTTCAACTAAGGTATGAAATTGATCAGAATTCAGTCTGTCCAGTCTATAATTGTAATGAGTTCAAAAATTTCTACCACTTTTACTGTATGTGTCCAATTTACAAAAATCTGCGAAAAAAATTCCTTGAAAGTTACCTCAAAGAGGCTACTGCAGAAAACTTTCATATACTTCTATTTAACATCGATAGCAGAAACAAACTTAATAACGTTTTTCATTATACTATATCTGCTTTTTGCACTCGTGCGCTCGTCACTAATGAACACCACATTTTCCAGAAATTATGCGGCCTGACTCTTAGATGATCACCTACGAATATCATTGTAATCGGAGTAATGATAGCCAAGGTGCTACCATGAAACCCCATTAAATGTGTGGATATCTTACTTACTACTAGTCCCACTTCGCTCAAATTTTGAGAGTACTTGAGAGTTAGTCCATTTAGTTAGTCAAAATATTTCTTATTTCAAGCATTAGATCCTTTAATACTATGATAAGGCACGAAATTTAACACAAAAAAACAGTTTAAGCATAAAATCACTTTAAAAATTGTATAAAAGCCGGTTACGAGTACAAAGAAGCTGTGTACTACACCTCACTAGCAGCGTATTTATATTTATTATGTAGAAATTTAAGGTATTTCATTTTGCGAAATACTCAACTTAATTTTTTAGTTAAATATACCATTCGTGTAGGTACCGGTTTATATAATAAACGCGTTTTATATAATAAACGTCTGTAACTGTATGTATTTAGATTTTGTAATTTAATGTACGACCTACTTGTTGTTTGTTTGTGTTTATTATTGTGGATGCATTTCAGAAGTTTGTATTTGAAATCATGCAGAAATATATGGTTTTAAATGGGAAATAACAATGTAATTTATTATAATAAAACATATAAATTCATGACAATTCACACTGTACTTAAAACATACTTATATCACACAAATACAACAATATGCTGGTGTTTAAAATTATTTAAACATATGTTCCTGAAATAGTCCATGTTGACGTTATTTATATAACGTAGTAAATTAAATACCTAGTAACTAATATAATAAAGTGCAAACACAAACAGCAAGCAGCTTCCGTACAAAAGAGTTTTAATACATTTATGAGTTTTAAAATAGATAAAATTATTATTATAAAAAAAGCTGGCTGTGAATAGATAAAATTATTATTAAAAAAAAAAAGAACCAGCTGCGAAAAACTAAAGCGACAATAAACAAGATGAAATAGAAAAGAAGAAAAATGAATAAAAAAGTAAAGCAGTCCTGGGTATACGTGTTGTACCAAGTTAAACAGAAATGTCTGATTCCTCCGATTGCTTTACTCTTTTATTCATTTTTCTTTTTTTTGTATTCAATCTGTTTTATTGTGGTTATTAGCTATGTTTAAGAAATTTTTTAGTTTTAATTATTAATAAGCTTACTTAATCTTGATGATGATGATGATAGGAGGTTTTTTCCACCAATTAAATGATATTACAATTTTTAAAACATAGGGGAGACCGGGTACAAAACTAACGGCGGGTCGAAAGTAACAAACGTCCTATTGACTTATACAATTGACTCAAGGACACGCACGACCGTTTGATTGTTAGCCTACAATACCCCCGCGCATGCGCTCAGTCCATGCGCATGTGCCGTGCTTGGTAGTTGTATTATGACAAGCTATATGGTTTTTCGTGTCAAAAGTAAATTTTTTTATGTTGAATGATTTAGTGTTTACGTAGTGTTACGATAACGATATTGATGTGATTTTTTGTATAGCAATTTCTAATTAAATTATCTTTACTTTGTTATAAACTATTTTTGTGCAACACATCCACTTTTCAGGTATTTACGTTTTTAAAATCAAAAACGTGGTTGGGTACAAAAGTAACAGGACATAAGTGGAACAAAATTAACTCGTTACATTTGTCCCCCAGTAATTGTATTATCAATATGTATGCTTTAATATTTATTATTAATTTATTTTGTCAACATAGAATGCCACGCCAGCGAACTCGGAAAACAAATAGAGGAACAAAAGATACTGCAATTTATAAAAGAGCAGCCGATAAACATTTCAAAGAAAATGTTCTAATAAGAGCACTGGCAAAAAGATACAATGTTTGCCACGTCACATTGTACAGATTTATAAAGAAACTTAAAGCAGGAGCTTCATCTCCAAAAGTCGGATACCGCTGCGTCAATCGCGTTTTTACTCCTGAAGAAGAAGTTATTTTAAAAGACTACATTATCCAGTGTTCCAATGTATATTTTGGATTAGTTCCAAGCGAAGTGCGAAAGTTGGCTTATGATTTAGCGGTTAAATATAAAAAGAAATATCCAGAGAAGTGGAATGAGGATCACATGGCGGGCAAGGAATGGTTTTTTAAAAAGGCACCCAACTCTATCTGAGAGAAGTCCACAGGCAACGAGCTTGTCTCGCGCATCGAACTTCAATGAACACAATATCAATAAATTTTTTGATAATCTATCAGAAGTTTTGGATAGGTATAAGTTTGAACCAAAAGATATTTGGAATATGGATGAGACCGGTGTGACCACAGTTCAAAGACCAAGCAAAATAGTGGCTCAGAAAGGTATCAAACAAGTGCGCGCTGTAACTTCTGCTGAACGTGGGAGGTTAGTAACTGTTGCAGTCGCTATTAATGCTCAAGGAGGACACATACCTCCATTTTTTGTATTTCCGCTAAAACGATACCAAGACCATATGATACGTGAAGGCCCTGTTGGATCTGCTGGTGCTGGAAGTGCTACGGCTGGATGCAAGAAGCAGAGTTTTTATTATTTTTGGAACACTTCAAAAAACAAGTTAAGCCCAGTGTTAATGAAAAGTGCCTTCTATTGCTCGATAATCATATATCTTATATATCTATTCAAGCTCTTGATTATTGTAAAAAAAAACGGAATCGTAATGTTGTCATTTCCTCCCCATTGCATCCATAAACAGCAGCCCTTGGACAGAGCGGTATTTGGGCCATTTAAGAAAATGATAAATACTGCCACAGATAACTGGATGCGAAGTCATCCCGGCCAAACAATGACAATACATTATATTCCTGGGATTGTTAGCGAAGCATTTCCTCTTGAAGTCACGGATAGAAATGCTGTTGCTGGATTTACCTGCACTGGAATAAGCCCATTTAATCGGAACATCTTTACCGCGGTTGACTTCGCACCATCTTCTGTAACGGATCGTCCCAGCCTGTAATGAAATTCAACAAACAGCCTTTGAAAATGAGTCAGCAATTGAAGCAAATAATTTTGCAAAACCAAGACCGTTGCTATTTTGAACATGCAAAACAATGAAGCTAATCAGCTGTCAGACGTTGCTACCACCGATCCATCATTAAGCTCGCCACAACCAGGGCTTAGTGGGCTGCAAACAAGTTTTATAAAGCCAATTTCTTTTTCACCCCAAGATATAAGACCTCTACCGAAAGCTGATCCAAGATCTGACGTAAAAAGAGGTGATAAAAGACGTAAAACTGTTATACTTACTGATACACCTGAAAAAAACGCGATTGAAGAGGAATATAATCAAAGAAATAAGGCCAAGAAAACAATATTCCAACCCACTACAAGAAAAGGGGAAAAAATGTATTATCTGTAAAAGGAAAAAGCCATGGAAAAAAACGAAGAACCCCCCTAGAAACAAAAAAAAGGAAACCGTCAACCGCAGATTCCTCTGATGAAGAAGATTGCTTTTGCCTCGTTTGTTTAGAACTGTTCAGCAACAGCTTACCAAACGAAAACTGGGTGCAATGTGTCGACTGTAAAAAATCGTCTCACGCTGCATGCACCAAAGATGATTTATTTTACGTTTGTCATAATTGCCAGTCTGAATAAAAACGTTGATTTCATTAAAATAAGTGAATATTGATCTCTTTAAAATAAGTTAATTTTATAATTGCTAAATTGTTAACTATTAGTTAAGTATTGCAATTTTGTTATTTGTTCCTACAAATGGAAAAAATTTTTTTTTCTTTTAATAAATAATTTGAATTAATTTTGTGTCTTGTTTTCATCTTACCCATAATATTTCGTCGGTACTTGATGGTGTTACTTTCGACCCGTACAATGTTACTTTCGTCCTGCCTCTGAGGTCGAAAGTAACATTCGTCATTTTTTTTTGCAGCTCTGTAATGGTTAGAAACCAAATCATAATCAATAAAGTTGTAATGTACATTTATAACGTAAAGTCGAAAGTTTTATATAGCTATATTTCTTTTATCGAAAATATAATTGATAGCAAGATATTAAAGTAAAAGCAAAAAGTGCTACTTTTGTACCCGGTCTCCCCTATTACGATATATATTTCGCTTATTCATAAGCTTTTGAAGTATTACATCTATATAAAGTACAAAAATATTTTTATTTAGTTATTTAAACAGTTTAAAATGGTTTCGTTTTACACAAAACGGATTACAATTTAGCATGTGATTATCCACAATATCCACATTATTGAATGTGTTAATCGATATTAGTTTTATATACATTTTAAGATTAAAATTCTCCCTTATATTATAGGGTAAAAGCCCCTATACCCGAACGCGTTCAGTACTCGAACAATTTTGATATTTTATATATTAATGAAGTTATCTCTGAAAAAAACCGATAAATATTATTACGAAAAGGTAGTTAAAAAAAATAAATTTTTATTAAAACTGCTGAAATAAACAAAAAAATTGATTTGGCGCAGGTAAATATTTAAAACTGAAAATTTCAGATATAAATTACAATTTATTTAAAATTAAATTCAGGTACATTTTTGTTTTAGTTTCAGTTTTATTTTTATATTAAAATTTGTTTTTTTTTTTTTTTTTTTTTTTTTTTTTTTTTTTTTTTTTTTTTTTAATTTCATACATAGTATCTTTGCATCCGGCTTAGCTCATAGATTAAATAGGTATGTTAAGTTATTGCGTGGATTATGATTTGAACTGTGTATTAGATAAATACAATTGTTACAGATAAGTACAGACTACAAAAGAAAGTAGATTATAAAAAGATAAAGGTACACGTAGGCAATTTAAATAACAAGGGAGTATTATTAACAGAGTTAATTGACTGAAGTTGCTAAAAGCTGTTTAAAGATAAGAAAATTTAAGTTAGAGAAAAAAAAATGATAAAATTGACATAATAAAAAGAAAGCACAGCTCATAGCATCTCCTGTAATAATTAAGTAAGAAAATTATAAATAAGCGAATAGAAAAATTAGTAAACTTGTTAGAAATAGTAATCTTATGAAATTTAACAAACTATTAAATTTAGTAAAGCACAAAATTAATTAAAAGGAAGTATGATAAGTTAATTATGAAACGTCAGTAAGAAAAAGTTATAACAACAAAAAAAGTTTTCCCAATCACAGATAGAATAGATTTAAATATTGTAACACGTGTTAGCGTTAACCAAAAAATTGAAAAAAAATTACTCATCTTGATGAATTCAGGCCGGGTAGATGAATAGCAAACACCCAAAATAAATGTAGAAAATCCACGTTGGGGTCCATTAATACGCCTTACTCACAGAGCTAGCATGTAGACATTAGTTCTTAATTAACGTTGAATATTGTTTATCGGCATGTAGAAATCTTGTTCATGCTTAACGTTGGAAGTTGTTTACCGGCATGTAGAAATTTTGTTCACCATTAACATTGAAGATTGGTTACCAGGAAGTGGAAATTTTGTTCATAATTAACGTAGAAGATTACTCAACTTTTTCCCATTTAATTTAAAACAAAAGGGTCCAAAGGGCAGAGCCTGAACACAAAATTCACTTTTAGATAAAATGAGATTAAACACACAATCGTCAATTCAGTTTACAGGTTAGAATCCGCAAAAAAATTGCAAAACACAATGAGCCATGATTAAACAAAGTTAAATTACAAAAAGGAACAAAAATTTATTTACGTACCTGAATTGTCCTTACGAGAAATATAATATATAAAATACAAAATTGGAATGAAAGACAGATTTGTAGCTGCAATCAAATTTATAGAGATCAAATACCGCCAAGTTTGACGTATTGAATGTCTACCAACTTAGGATAAAAAAAATTACTATGAATAATTTTTAATGACAGATATGAAATTACCGTATGTTGGAGTAAATCGAATCACAGTAAAATGGGATACATTGTAATGTATCTTAGAAACTAAAATTTGAGAGAAATTTGAATGTTTTAGTTAAAAATAAGTACAAGAATGTAACAATATTAAAACTGTTCAAGTATTGAACGCGTTCTGGTATAGGGGCTTTTACGTTATAATTAAAAATATGGTTTATACCATTTGTGTCACACCAGGTTCATTGTCTTTATTTTGTTTATTTAACTGAAAAATTTTATGTTACAGTAAGTATAGTGTTAAATATTTATATGTGTGTACAACTTACTTTAAGTAAAGCTTATTTTGTTGGTTAATTTTGAAGATATCATTGTAAAAACATTGTTAAAATATATTGGATATCAGCTAAACATACTTAATTTGAAATAATCCTTTATATAATTTGATAATAATAAAAACTGATGTTTATAATGTTAAAAGATTTTGTTTCTTGGTCACATGTTTTTATTCTACTATTTAATATTGAACTGGTTGTTTTTCTAGAACTTTTATGTTTGATGTAATAAGAAAGCGGATACGTGATGTCTACGCACGATCCTTTACTTACGATTTAAATATCGTTGTATTTTATTTATTATTTTACTGTTTGTCGGCAGTTTTTTTTAAACTGGTTGTTAGTCCATAATATTTATTATTACTTCCTATGTTTTTGTAATTACGGTTTTTTTTTATTATCATAGTGTTAATATAGAATTTTATGTAAAAGCTAACTTAAAAATTTTTTATTTTTTATTTTAGACATGTTATTTTGGTGGGACGCAAATATGGTATGATTATGTGTTATGATTAGAGGCATTCCCAACATACTCGATAACATTTTTATATTGGTGTTTTAAAGTGGTGTTTTCAATATCCTTTTTTCTACTAGAATTGTTAGCAGTGTTTATGTAGAAACTTTCTGAAAAAATTCTGTTTTAGATGTGCAATCCAAAATTTCGATTTGATCAAAGTTAAATGTATATGATGTGTGTATTATATGTATGTAGTTGTAAACCGATTGTATTTTTTCCTGTTTTTATATTATATTTGTGAGTATAAATTCGGTCTTTTAGAAAATTTCGTATTTGGCCCACATAGCTGGTTTCACAATCCAAACAAGGGATTTCATATACTATGTTGCTTTTGTACCATTTATCCGTTTTAGTTTCTAATTTTGTATATATTTTAGTTATTTTGTTAGGATATTTGTAAACTATTTTATTGTTATCTTTGTTAAGCAGGTTGCTTAATATTCTGTTCATTTTAAACTTGAATTTAATGACGTTCTAGCTGTTTGCTGGTGTGTAGAAAAATTTATATGAATTTAATTTATAATTTCTAGACATTTCTTTTTCTTTATTTATAATGACAATATAATTTAACTGATAAAATGCAGAAAAAAAATATAAATAAAAAATTTAAAATTAAAAATAATTTCTACAACAAGGAAATTTTCAATAATTCTTGATAACTTGGGAATATTTTTGAAAAAATTTTAAATCTGATTACATCGTTCAATTGTACGGAAAATAATTAATACACCTGTCGCAGCATCTGCATAACATAGCGAATTTTCAAATATTGGGCACTGGCGGATATCACCTAACACCTGTACCCATTTAAAATAGTTTAGCTTTTTAACAGTGAAAAAATTTTCAAAATCAGTTGGGTAGTTAATTTTTGGCGCTTTTGAGTCCCTAGGAGCTTACCGGATCTTAGATAGTGTACCTTATATCCATTTGAAATAGTTTAACTTTTTGATGGTGAAAAAATTTTCTAAATCAACTGGGTAGTTTATTTTTATACCCATCCAAAATTGCTTAGCTTTCTAAGGGTAAAAAAATTTTCAAAATCGGCTGAGTAATTTATTTTTGGTATTTTTGGGACCCTAGAACCCGGACGGACTTTGTACTGCATAGTTGAAATCCATCTAAAGTAATTTAATTTTCTAACAGTGAGAAAATCTTCAGAATCGGTTCGATAGCTTACTTCTGGCGTTTCCGGATCCGCAAGATCCTGGTGAACCTTATTAAAAAATTAGCTCGGCCGTATATTCTGAGCGGATCTTATGCAATATCACCTATATATCCATCTAGGATATTTTAGCTTTCTAACAGTGAAAGTATTTTCAAAACCCGTCGTATACTCTTCTTTGTCGGTTTTGGATCCACAGAACACTTGTGTATCTCAGATAACACAGCCTATATCCATCTAAAATAGTTTATTTCTGTAACAGTGAAAAAATTTTCAAAATCGGTCAGTTAATTTATTTTTGACACTTTTGTGTCCCATGGACCCTGACGGACCTAACATAACGTAATCTATATCTAAATCTATATCTAGTTTAGGTTTAGTTTAATTTATTGTATCTAAAGCCAATTGGCTTATTACAATGGTTGACAGCAACCTACAAAATACATACATATTATGTTTATGGTAAAATATTTGAATAATACCGCACAGTAATAACATCAATAACATTACACATAATATGGGCAATACCCTCAGATATAAAATTATATACCACAGAGTACAGAAGTGACACTTTTATCTCTATACTATTGAAATCTATGTACCCAAATAAAGATGGGAAATATCCCACCAATATGTTATATATGTGCACTCGGTTTAGTTTGCGTTTGTGTGATCAATGTTGTGTGTGTGAGTGAGGTAACCTATCTTGCATACGCATATGTAATACTACATACTTATGTGTGTGATATGTATACCGTGTAATGCGGCGGTGGCAATAATGACTATAACAATCAAAAAATATATCTACGCTCATCGACTACCACCGAACAAGTGAATACTAAGTAGCCTAACGTACCCAGAAATGCACACTGGTGATTACAGAAAAGAAATAGTAGTGTTCCTTCTGATATATTCTGTGGGTACTTACAATTAATTAATTTTTTCTAGACAACCGACAATCGCTTTCTAGGAGTAATCACTTAAAAAATAAACAAAAAATTATGTAAAAAAAGGACTATATAAAAAAGACCATATAAAAAAGACTATATAAAAAAGAAAAGAACTATAAAAAAAGAGAAAAAGACGACTAATAATATAAACATTAGTTTAAACAAATGTCGGATCATCTTACAAGGTGTAAATATATTACTGAGCACAGACAATGATCTGAACCTGTGTCGAGTTGTTTTTTCATTTTTTCTTTTTGCAAGTGTGCTCTTACCCACTGATTATAAAGGCTGTGATTCGCAATATACCACTTACAAGATAATAGAGGCCATTAAGTTGTTCTATGTTCATAAAATTCAGTATGATTTCACAAAAGTTATCATGATGTTTGTACTAAGTATTTATTCAGGTAGCGTTCACGAAAACAATTATAAATTGGACATTCTACTAGCATATGAAAAAGTGTTTCATTTTTTTTTTTCATATTGCATATAGTGCAAATTTTATTTCAGTTTATGTAAAATGCCTTTATTACTAACAGCTAATAAACCGATTATTAGTCATCCGTAGTTAACATGCTAGTGTATCTACGGTTACGAATAAATTTTGCAAAGGACAGGGTATTAACTTTTTATAGGTAGTAATAATGTAGGTGTAATTTAATATTAATTGTTGATCAGCGTCGTCATAATACTTTTTTAATTGATTAATAAAGTTATTTATGTTTCTTCTTATTTGTGTCGAGTTTTGACTATTCCATAGGTTTTCATTATTGAAGATGATATACGTAAAGAAATATTTTAATGAAAACTCAATTATATTTTATTTTATTGGTTTGTGTATTATTTAAAACAAGGAGTCTATTAAAGCATATACGCGGAAGGTGTTTTTCAGCCATGTTTAACCGTAGAATACTACAAAGGGTGAAAAAACCTTCAGTACTAGTTGTGAGCTTGTCCTTCTGTCGTTTGTTATCGACAGAATTCAGTTTCTTCATTTAATATCCTGTGTAGTAAGTAAATCGCAAAAATCATTGTAGTAATCTACGGGGAATATATAGTCTGCAAAGCCATTTCAAAACTTTCTTGACAACAAAATAATTAGTCGTTTGAGATTAAATTCTTTTCGAATTATGTAACCAGGAGTAGAGCGGTTTAAACAGTACAATGATTTTATAAATTTCACCTGCGTTTTTTTATGATATCGGGATAATTAAGGGCCCAGATTCCAGAAGAATATAAGAATACACTTAAAATTGCTGACTGATATATATGCATTCGTGAGCTATGTCATTGCATTTTGGATTTCATCATAACGTTTTTAGCATTAGCCAATGCGGAATTCGTTTTGCTACTCTTTTATTGCTAGCGTTAAGAAAGAGATCCGAACTGCTAAACGTGACACCCAAGTATTAATATTCGTTAACGATTTTGAGATTTTTAGAACTGTATTTGAAAGAAATGTTTGCAGGTAATTTTCTCAAACGTCTGAATGCTGTAATGATTTTTGTAACTTAAATGGGGTTTCCGCAAATAGTACCAAGTGATGCTAAGTTATGGTGTCCATCAATACTAACGCCTTCGACTTCGTGGTTCATTAAAAAGTCATCGAAATCCGACAGAAACAGTGAAAATAGTAGCGAGCTTAAACTGCCACCCTGCAAAACTCCTTTTGTAATTGGGATTTCATTAGAGCATTCGTTATTTAACTGTATATTAAACCTAGAATTGCTATAAAATTTATTTATAATCCGGATTAGTCTCATACTTAAACCAAATTTGAACAATTTTTCCCAAAGAAGAGCATGGTTCACGGTATCGAATGCGCTCTTGAAATCAATAAATGCACAATAAACTTTGGCCTTACTTAGCCTAAGATGGCAGCCTACAATTGAATGAATGGCCGCGACGAAAACCTGACTACCCTTCCGGTAACTTATCATTATATTCGGGCCAGTCCGTAATTGTATCACAAAGTATATGTGTAAATATTTTAGCTATACTATTTATGAGAGAGATACCTCGGTAATTATCTGGGACTGTAGTGTCCCCCTTTTTATGCAGTAAACATAGTTTTAATTTCGATCAATTTTTCGGAATTTGTTCAGTAGCCAGTATTTTATTGAACATTTCGAGTAAGAATTGTTTACCTTCGTATGGTAAGTATTTAAAAAATTCATTGGGTATACTGTCAGGCCCCGAAGATTTGTGACTTTTTAAATTATTGAGTGCTCTATCGTATTCGACAGAATCGATTGTCGAGTCAAGGAAAGGGTACGATACTTCATTCAGAATTGGCTGAATATTGGAGTTTCCAGAGCTAAACAGATTATAAAAGTGGTTATATGACGTATTGATATGGATCGGGTTGACAGGACTATCTCTTGGGTAAAATTTTTTGATAATATTACAAAATTCTTTGGGATTTTTTGTATCAGTTAGTTTGAAATTTATTTCTATAAAATATTCTTTTTTTTTAAATGTTTAATTATTTTTTTATAGTTTTTCTGTGCGTTCAAGTATTCTTGAAGAGAATAGTCACTAAACAATTCTTGTTTACATTTCTTAAATTTCAATTTGGCTTCCTGTTTAGCAACTTCATAAGTTTCATTAAACCAGGGTTTGTTTTTTCTAATGAATGTGGAATAAATACAGACAGACTTCTACATAAAACAGTACGAAGTGCCATGCTTTATACCATCAATTAAAAATTCGTTACTATTTTCACAGTTTTTTATAGATCTTTGAGCCAGTTTTTGGGAAATGATGCTTTGATATTCGTGAATCTGCTCTTGGTTCCATTCATATCTGTCGGTTATTAGGGGTTCTTCCCCGCTATTAGTCGGGAAGGTTAAATTTGAAGAGTACAGGGGAAAAACGATCATAATTTTCAAAAAAAAAATTTTGCCTGAAAACCACGCAAAATTTGTTCTTCCCCTGCATATCACGGACTATGTTTGATTTTAACGTGTAATATTAGCACGAAGTCAATATTCTGCATACTGCCAACATAACAGCATGAATTTTGGCGTTTTTTACTTTTTGTGACTATGATCTTTTTTCCCCTGTGCCCTTCATTTAGTTTATTAGCTTTAATAATTATTCTGTATGGTAAATGGTCAGAAAGAAGTGGCATATCAAATACGTTGGAATTTTGTATGTAACCGAAGAAAGAAACACTCATCCAGCATAAGTCAAGTCTACAGACTTTCCTGCGTTGCTAATAAAAGTATACTGGGCGGGCATGTCGTCAGGCGTACGGCCATTTAGAGCAAATATGTTATATTCCTCAAAAAAGAATACGATTTTTTTGCCTCGAGGATTAACGTCATTATTCAGAGTAGTTCGCTCGGCATTCAGGCAAATGTTAAAACACATATTTACAACCAATGAGTTTACGCTACCAACTCTGGCGTTCATATCTCCAACCAGGACAATTTTATCTGATTTAGTTTCTGAGATAGAGCACAGCGTTTCGCACAGCAGTTCGAGAGCAAATCGTAATCTATATCTATCTAAAATAGTTGAGCTCTCCTAACAATGAAAAAATTTTCAAAGTCGGTCGTTTAGTCTACTTTTGGCGCTTTTAAAATCCCAAAACCCTGGCCGACCTCATACAACATATAAGCTATATCCATCTAAAATAGTTTACCTCCGTAACAGAGAAAAAATTTTCAAAATCGGCCATTTATTTTATTTTTGACACTTTTGGGTCGCATGGACCCTGGCGGACTCTACATAATGTAATCTATATCTATCTAAAATAGTTTAGCTCTCTAACGGTGAAAAAATTTTCAAAATCTGTTAGTTTATTTTAGGCGCTTTTAAGATCCCATGGCACTGGCCGACCTCATACAATATAAGCTATATCCATCTAAAATAGTGTACCTCTCTAACAGTGAAAAAATTTTCAAAATCGGTCGTCTATTATATTTTTGAAAATTCTGGGATCCATGGATCCTGGTGGAACTCATACAACGTAACTATTAAAAACTGATAGTATTGCAATTTCCGGCGAAAGTCGAAGTCAAAGGAAAAACTATCCTTTACAAAAGTTGTAGACCATGAAAAACTCTACAACCTTTGCACAGGTCATTTTTTTTAACATAACCTCAAAATTTCGGAGAAAAATGCGAATTTTCTTTTTTTTTTATTATGTTTTGTTTCTCATTACAACAAAAATTATTTAATTTTGACGAAACTTGGTGGAAGTATACCTTTCTGTGTCTTAAATAACCACAAGTTTTTTGGGGAAAAAAAATTAGAATATGTCGGAGACATTTATATTTTTCGGTCCCGAATACTTTTTTTAAGAGAAAATTCTAATTAAAAAATCATCACACAGAGTTCGGACGTTGCTCATGTTTTTCACTTTCCTAATCTAACCTAACCGAACCTAACAAAATTTTTTCTAACCTAACCGAACCTAAGGATTTAAAACTTCCCTAATAGGTGGCCTAGCCACTTTCGAGCCCTGTAAAATTCCAAGTTTCCACTACTACATGGCACTCGTTGTCTGGATACTAGCGATCCCTGTGCGTAAGTTTGAAAAATTGTTCATAAATGGCGCCGAAAATCCTTCTTGATAGTTAAAAGATGGTGTTGCTAGTCTGAACCACCGCGAACTCTGTACCTTGATTCATAAGTTTATCATATTTTTATCTGAAAACAGGTTTATACAGGTTTTCCTCTAAATAAAAACACATGTTTTTATTTTAATAAATTTATTTAAAAGAAATATTTTACAATAAAATATTTAAATGTTATTACAATAATATTTGTATATGAATATAAAATATTCCATGGCGTAAGTTGCTCAGGAATGATGGTCGCAGTATATGTCGATGTTATGATTCCCAACTTGGGACAATTTGTTACTTCTTCACAGTTCATGATGGGCGCTGATGATAGTAGTCGTTTCAAATACTGCACTTTTTCTTCTCCTTTCATATAGATGATTCGAGTTCCATGTAGATTGTTTATTAAAATGTATTGTAGTTCCTCGTATTCAATATATCGATCCATCCAGGAGAACCCATGATGATTTTTCCGCAACCAACGAGCGGTGCGCTGATCTTTTTCACTTAATCCACAAAACGGTATTAGTGGTTTGAATATGTAGAGTTGTAGTATATAATCTTCACCATAATTTTCTTCGGAAGAATCGAATTTCAACACATCCAATTCCTTTATGTAGAATTTCCCATTAGTTGCATTTGAAAATCCTTGGAAGTCAACAATTGCCGCGTCGGTCTTCATTGTGCCTAGTCTAGAGCGAAACTGGTTGATTTATAATCGGATGGCGGTGTTTTTATACATATTTTGTAACAATGTTTGTCAACGGATTACATTGAACCATACGATCATGTAGTAGAAGACAGAATGCTGATGTATTCTCTGTCACCTCCTTCATAAAGGTAAGAAAAGGGGGTCGCCTTGCTTTCAACTACCGTGTTTTAACTACTTCTTCAAGGTCACCATTTTCACTTCGACTACTTTCGTTTTTTGTCGCTAATATTCGACTTTGATTATTGTAAATATATAAAGTAACATTTTATGTTTTTAGTTAGTTATTAAAGGTAGCTGAAAGAGTGAAGATAAGCTCCTCCAAAATCTATAGTATTTGTCAGCTGTTTGGAAATAAATTAAAATCAACTAACGAGAGGTTTAGATTATGGTTATTGTTGAAAAATTTGGATAACAACAATCTGATTACTGATATTGGGAATATAAATTATACAGAAGAAGAAAAGCTATTGTTCAAAAGCAATTTAAAACTGCTAACACCAATTTCAGTACCTTTTTGTGACTATATAATGCATGTGAAAATAAGTGATATTCGGAATTGTGAAGAACGAGTGCTAAAGAAAAACAGTTTTATTGTGAAAAAAGAAATATGTGGTGCTTTTAATAGCTACTTACAGGCAAAATTTTCTAAATTTATTTCTGCAAGACATGCAGTAAAAGCAAAACTACCTTTTCTTTTGCAAAGTGAAAATAAAATGGCTAAAGGAGTTAAAGAAATTATTGGAAAGGAAGAAATGGAAAATATTAATAAAAAATATATAAATCCAACATGTCTTCCCTATAAAGTGGAGCTAGCAGACGTTAAGGTGGAGACTCTACTGAAAGAACTGCCAAACATTTTAAATCAACTTAAAATGAACGACTACTATCTTTTAGATTTTGACATAACACAAGATTTTGCGAGAATATTTAACAAGATAGAAATGTGTCAATTTTTAACGAATAATTGTAACTTCTGTTACTAACAAGTAAAGGTCCCGAGGCCGGACCTATCGATTTTGATGAAACTTAAATATGTTGTAGAACACTAAAAACTAAGGGACACGTATTTTTTTTTATTTGCGGAAAAACGGTTTGAAGGGGTGAAATCGCCCTCCAAAAATTGGGGTAAAAATTTAATTTTTCAAATATCTCGAAAACAGTAAGAGATAGAGCAAAAGTTTAAATTGGCGATATTACTCTTTTTTAAAGAGCTATCTATTAATATGCAATTTGTTCAAATTACATCATCAGGGGTGGTTGAGGATTAAAATTTGGGGGTTAATTTTGCAAAAAGGGGGTGAAAAATAAACAATATAAAAATTTTGTTTACAGATTTGAAATCTACGTCAAAAAATCTAATTGACCTGTTTTTGCTCAATATCCTAATATTAAGTCCAGGGGTAGTTAACTAGAGGGTGACTATGTCGAATAATCGTACTATTTGGGTATTTCAAGAAGTTCTTCTTCATGGAAAATAGCTTAAGACAATTAGAATAACGTAGAAATGAAATTCTCGAATTCAAAATTGAGTTTGAGCAACATTGGAGAGGGGGTGAGTCACCCTCTTAAATTACATACTAGTTTATATACACTAATTTTTGCTATTAACACACTGATAGTGGGTAAAATAATGTCACAATAAGTGGTTCTGAAGTTGGACTATCATATGTAAGATCTTTATTAGGTTTGTTTTTTAATGGATATTATTCATTCATTTTAGTCCAACTTCAGAACCACTTATTGTGACATTATTTTACCCACTATCAGTGTGTTAATAGCAAAAATTAGTGTATATAAACTAGTATGTAATTTAAGAGGGTGACTCACCCCCTCTCCAATGTTGCTCAAACTCAATTGTGAATTCGAGAATTTCATTTCTACGTTATTCTAATTGTCTTAAGCTATTTTCCATGAAGAAGAACTTCTTGAAATACCCAAATTGTAAGACTATTCGACATAGTCACCCTCTAGTTAACTACCCCTAGACTTAATATTAGGGCATTGAGCAAAAATAGGTCAATTAGATTTTTTGACGTAGATTTCAAATCTGTAAACAAAATTTTTATATTGTTTATTTTTCACCGCCTTTTTGCAAAATTAACCACCAAATTTTAACCCCCAACCACCCCTGTTGATGCAATATGAACAAATTGCATATCAATAGATAGCTCTTTAAAGAAGAGCAATATCGCCAATTTAAACTTTTGCTCTATCTCTTACTGTTTTCGAGATATTTGAAAAATTAAATTTTTACCCCAATTTTTGGAGGGCGATTTCACCCCTTCAAACCGTTTTTCCGCAGATAAAAAAAAATACGTGTCCCTTAGTTTTTAGTGTTCTGCAATATATTTAAGTTTCATCGAAATCGATAGGTCCGGCCTCGGGACCTTTACTTGTAAGGAGAGTACAAAGAGAATTGCAACGTAATTGTGGATAATGATAAAACAGTTAGGGTTGATTGCTTAACATGGCTAAATTCGAATGCTAGAATTAAAATATATAACAAACTGTCTGCCAAATAACAAGTCCAGGAGTCAATAATTTGATTAACTTTATCAGTTGTCCAGATATGCGATTAAACGAAAAATTTTCATCTGTTTTGGCTAAGGAACACGGAGTTACAAAATTTGAAGTGTTGTGGTACTCTGGTTTCGTTTTGTGTGACGAACGCTTTGAAGCACCCAACTTCCACTGAGTTTTTGAAAATGAATTAAAAAAAAGTAATTTTTTTTTTCAAACAACAATTTTTATTAAACAGTTTCGTGATAGAAGTTTAACAAATATATTTAAAATAGAGAAATTATTCTAAGTCCGAAGATTTTGCTGGTTCTGTCCGTTATCCACAACGTCCACTCGACTGATTCACTATCCGTTCCACGCTTGGTTTCCACTGTCCACAATGCCTGCTTGACTGTTCACGATTTCCACTACTGGCTCCTACGGTACGCTTGATTATAACTGATTTACGATTGATCCGCGACTGAATTCCAACTGCCTTTCAACATCGTCTGCCATCGTCTTATATATCCATTGGGTGATGACGTGTTGTTGTGTAATGTGGTTGGTTTTCCTTGTTATGCATCTTCTAGACGATTCTCGAAATTACCAGAATGTTCCACCATTATATAAAAGTGCAAAGAAAAAAAAGAAATTTAAAAAAATAGTGTAGATCGTTGTTGCCGATGGGGTTTAAACCCGGACCCTTGGCAGTAGCGACCCGATCATATCACCACTGCGCTACCAGACCGTGGTGATGTCCGTGCTTGGTGTTGAAGATTTGTATGGTAGAACTAGTGCTGGTTACAGTGGTTTTCTGTTGTGACCGTACGCAATGTTAGTACAGTAGAGTCCCAACATCATCCCCTCCAAAGACATTGCGTACGGTCGTTCCTAACTTTTTGTTCCCCTAGCTCGTAGGTTGTATGGCCGGTGGTCCTCGTGGTCCCGCTGTTCCCGTACTGGCTGCTCCATGTCCCTTCCAACCTCTGGATCTTCCCCTGGTGGCTCGGGCAGCTCCCGAACTCAAACCCATTGTTTTCTGTTTCGACCCTCCTGTTGGCTGGTTTGAGCAGTCTTCCGTGGACCTTGGTAGCGGGCTGTGTGTCCAGGACGTAGATGCCGGCCGGCAACACTTGTCGTATGCTGTAGGGCCCCTTCCATCTTGGTGTTAGTCCTGCGTGTATCCCTTCTGCTTTGTTACGGGTCCCTCTTCTTCGTCGACCGTCAATTGTCCGTCCTAATTTTGTACCCTTGCCCAGAACACGAAGCCTTCCCTCCTGGGTCGAAATTTATGCGGCCTCTCCTGGACTTGCCGCCATCTTCTTCCTTGTGTCGGACCTTCCTATTGAATGGTGTGAGGCTCCCCGAGCTCACACAACTCTTCCTCTTTCTTCGTCGTCGTAGCGGTGCTACTGGGCGGCCAGTTCCTTTCCTCCGGAACTGGGCCCTTTTCCAGACCTTATCCTTATTGTGCCGCAAGAGGTGTCGCCGATCTCTTCCCTTGACCTGTCGTGTGTGTTGTCGGTCCGACCTTCCCCCAGTTCCTGGACTTCTTATTTGAGCCATGGGCAGCTCCCCGAGCTCAAACCCATTGGCCTCCCCCCTTATCGCTGAACTGGCCGGAGCGGATTGGCCCTCCTGTACCCCAGTGACAGGTTCTTCTTTCGGCTCTGACTTCTGCGGCGTTCGTTCTTCCCTCTCCAGTTGGTGCTTTCTGTGGTAGTTCCGTCAGTTCATCCATGTTTTTCGCTTCCGCTGTTGTCTGGCTAGCAGTGGGTGGTTTGGTGGTATCTTCGATTTCTATTCGTTCATGGATTTCGTTGTCGGACGGCTCACTTATTGGACTGAAGACCCTGTACCGCTGGACGATTCCCTCTTCCTGGCTCTCCTGGGGCGGCGTTGCCTGCGCCCTGTCCAAGGCGTCGTGTGGGATGGTCGTCGCTTCCTTGGCAACTTCTGGTCTTGTGTCCGTGACCTGGATCCGTTCGGTGATGTTAGTCGGATTCTTGTGGGTTGATGCGCCTTCAATCTCTATTTGTTCTTGGGGTTCGTCGTCGGACGGTTCACTTTTTGGACTGCAGACCGTGTGTCGCTGAACGATTCCCCTTCCTGCCTCTCCTGGGGCTGCGTTGCCTGCGCCTAGTCCAGGACGCCATGTGAGGTGGTCGTCGCTTCTGTGACATCTTCTGGTCTTGTGTCTGCGAACTGGACCCGATGGTGTTAGTCGGCTTCGTGTGGATTGACGCATCTACTTCTTTATTGTAGTTGTGGATGCGCTCTTTTTTGGTAGTGCATAATCCGTCGATGGATTTTTCGAACAGTTCGTCTATTCTTTGGTTGGTTGTCCTGAATGTCCTCCTCATCATTTGTTCCTCTATGCGTTGGTGCCCTTCCTTGGATTGCGTGCCCAACGCAACGACAATATCTGTTTCCGTTGTTTTAGCGCACGACTCATTTGGTCCATCATTGCCGCAAACATTTCTTCCATCGTGGACAATGATGGTTCTGGAAGTATTGGGCCTGGTTGTGCTGCTTCCCGCTGTTCCTCCAGTATTGCCTCCATTCCCTTAGGTACCACCCTGGTGTCCAGTCCCCCGGAAACTTGCACCGTACTGGAGGTGAACGGGGTCTGCCGGCGCTTCCTTCCACTCCCCTTGGACTCTTCCCGGAGTTGTCGTGTCGTTCCTCCTTATACCTCGGGCGCCATTTGTTGTATTCCTTCCTTCCTTGATTGAGTTCCTTGGACTTTTGATTGTTGCCTCTTTCGGGTCCCTGCTCGGGCGCCAATGTTGTGGTACTCTGGTTTCGTTTTGTGTGACGAATGCTTTGAAGCACCCAACTTCCACTGAGTTTTTGAAAATGAATTAAAAAAAAGTAATTTTTTTTTCAAACAACAATTTTTATTAAACAGTTTCGTGATAGAAGTTTAACAAATATATTTAAAATAGAGAAATTATTCTAAGTCCGAAGATTTTGCTGGTTCCTTAACCAGCAGGTTCTAAAAATATTACATGCAGAAACAGGTGTAAAACCTAATCATGATACAGTAGCTGCTATTAGGAAATTCCCTGTACCCAAAACACAAAAAGATATTAAATATTTTCTGGGATCTTTTCTAAATGTTTTGAAAAAGGTGAAAGAGTTAACATACACCCGAGTTCCTTAAATGTTTCGAAACATGTAAAGATCTCTTGACAAACGACCCAATCTTGCCTATCCCGACTTTAGAAAAGAATTCCTTTCGACAACGAACGCAAGCAATGTAGAAATCGCAGTCCTTTCCCAAGGACCTACTGGGAAAGAGAATTCAATACGTCACGCTTCTAGGGCTTTAACCGGCTCAGAACAATTATTCGACCATTGAAAAGCCAAACCGTAAATTAGTAAGATGGCGACTTAAACTTCGACTTCGATTTATAATTCGACTACAAAATTATACACAAACTAGGTCGACAAAATACTAACGCAGACGCCCTCTCACGAATTATAATTGCCAGTAACCCCCATACTAATGACGATTCCACACAAGATACTTCTACACAAACAGTACATAGTGCATAAGAGGATGATACCTCCTTATTTTGAATCTCTGAAAACCCCCTTAATGATTTCAAAAATCAATTAATCATATTAAAAGATGAAAACACTAAAACCGCTACTAGATGTAAATTCCAAATTCTCTTAAATACGCGTCGACATATTACAATTTCTACGACGTTTCTACCGACGACGACGATGCTTTAATTTCAATCATAAAAGAAAATGTACCGCCTAAACTCTTTCTAGCCATTTACTGTCCTGATGACGAATTATTTGTTAAAATTCAAAGAATATATTCTGATTATTTCTCTCAAGTTAAACAATATAAAATTATTCGAGCAACTAAGCCTTTAGAAGACGTTTTAGATGACGACCAACAAGACGAGCTAATAAAAAATTATCACAACTTTAAGCATTTGGAATCAACGAAACTTTTACTCACATTAGACGCGAACATTATTTTCCAAATTTAAAATCAAAAATTTCTTATTATGTTAATAATTGTAAATTGTGTAACGAAAATAAATATGAGAGGCGACCACCAAAACAAAATTTTGAGTTAACTAAAACCCCATCACAGTCGCTCGAAATTGTACACATTGATATATTTTACTTGGGAAAATTAATATATTTAACAATTGTAGATAAATTTTCGCGTTGTGGTCAAGCATACCCAATATATATAGCAATATAGCTATATATATTGGGTATGCTTGGGTATATATACTCTAGCAATATATATATATATATATATATATATATATATATATATATATATATATATATATATATATATATATATATCAAATCCTTTCTCTGAATCAACTACAATATTTTTAGGACTACCATATTGGGATATATATATATATATATATATATATATATATATATATATATATATATATATATATATATCCCAATATGGTAGTCCTAAAAATATTGTAGTTGATTCAGAGAAAGGATTTGATTCAATACGTTTTCAACAATTTTGTGACACGTACAGTATTAACATACACATAACAGCTATTAGAACTTCTACATCAAATTCCCCTGTCGAACGATTCCATTCTTCTATACTTGAAAAATATCGTATCACCCACGCATCTGATAAAACTTCCTTAGCTGAATTAAAAATGTTACATGCGATCTTTGTATATAATAATTCAATTCATACCGCGATTAAATGTACACCATATGAATTATTTTTCGGACTTAAATATGACTTATATTTAATCTTTTTCCAATCACAAGGTCAACCAACCTTTACGAGTAAAGAACTGCATAATTTAGAAACAGGCGAAAATCAAAATTTTTCTAATTTAGACACATATTTAAGCGACAATATATCAGATCAAGATATAAACACTGATACTATTGGCACTACTGACTAATCCGACGACGGTCATTTTAGTCATCCATTCGAGCTGGATGATCAAAATTTTCAGTTGAGTTGGGAGAATAACTTGGATACATAGATAATAATCTGCATGAATCCACTCTACCATACATACACATTTCTAACGCCAACGGACCACCCTTAAAATAGACACAGGCTCCTCGATTTTGTTCATTAACCCCAAATATGTACACCCAAATCAGACCCGCAAGATAAAATCAGGTAGCATTAGAGCATTATTATACACACGGTAGATACTATGGCAAAATTACCAATATTTGTGGAATTTAATCAAGAAGGACACATGGACTTCTTGGTATTCAAGTTCCATGCATACTTTGATGGATTATTAGGTTTAGACACTTTAAACCAATTGCAAGCTCAAGTAGATATCCTTAATAAAGCATTAGTTACACCATTATCACTAAACAGGCTATTGCTGAAACCTAACATAATGAGTAACGTCCATTCAATCGAAGCTAATAGTCAACAGATATTAAAACTACCCGCAGATATTCAATCAGGAGATGTACTCTTACCCGAAACTAAAATCAGTAATAAATTTCTGATTCCATCTGGCATAAGCAGACTGTAGGACTGGCATATCTTGGTTCCAGTAGTTAACGTCACTAACCAAAGTCAAAAATTCTTCATAGAACAACATCTTAAAGTAGAATTACTTAATCATGAAATTTACAAACGCAACCGAACGTGCAAATATTACCACTTCCGTCTATAGAATTATTAATACGCACAGATTATTTAAACTCGGAAGAGAAGCATGAAATAATAAAATTATGCAAAAAATACGAAGACATATTTTTTAAAGGACAGAATCTAACATTTACTAACCAAATCAAACACGAAATAAAAACAACAGACAATATCCCCGTATACACAAAATCCTATAGATATCCCTATGTACATCGAGAGGAAGTACAAAAACAAATTAACAAGATGCTACAACAAGGGATCATAAGGTCAAGCTACTCCCCTTGGAGTAGTCCTATCTGGATTGTACCTAAAAAACTTGCTGCCAGTGGGAAACAAAAATGGAGGCTAGTCGTCAACTATCGAAAACTAAATGAAAAAACTATCGACGATAAATATCCTATCCCAAACATTTCCAACATCCTAGACAAGTTAGGGAAATGTATGTACTTTACGACTCCCGACTTAGCTTCAGAATTCCACCAAATAAAAGTAAACCTCAAAGACATTGAAAAAACAGTATTCACAGTAGATCATGGTCACTACGAATAGGTAAGAATGCCTTTTGGTCTAAAAAATGCGCCCTCTACCTTCCAGTGCACTGTGGACAATGTCTTAAAGGACTTACAAGGTACCATATGCTTAGTGTATATGGATGATATCATAATCTTCGCCACTTCTCTTCAAGAACACATAACAAATTTAGGTAGTTTTCGAAAGACTAAAAACCGCTAACTTAAAGGTACAACTAAACAAAAGCGAATTTTTGAAAAAGGAAAGAGGATTCTTAGGTCACATTGTATCAGAAGATGGTATAAAGTCGAACCCGGAAAAAATTAAAGCCACACAAAAGTTCCCTATACCAAAAACCCAAAAAGAAATTAAGACATTCTTAGGTCTCGTCGGTTACTATCGAAAGTTTATTAAAGACTTCGCTCAAATTACAAAACCAATGACCAAATGTTTAAAAAAGAGTGAATCGGTCAAACACACTCCCGATTTTATAAAAAGCTTCAATTTGGCTAATGACCTATTAACACACGATCCTATATTAGCATACCCCGATTTTTTGAAAGAATTCGTTCTCACTATGGACGGTAGCATTATAGCCATCGGAGCGGTCTTATCACAAGGACCAGTTGGTCAGGATCGTCCAATATGTTATGCTTCTTGAACTTTAACGGATACCGAGCAAAAATACTCTACAACTGAAAAGGAATTACTTGCAATAGTCTGGACGACGAAATATTTTAGACATTATTTATTTGGAAGAAAATTTAAATTGGTCACCGATCATAACCCACTAACATGGGTTATGAGCTTAAAGGAACCAAACAGCAAATTAATTAGATGAAAATTGAAATTGGCCGAATTTAATTTTACTCCCATATACAAACCTGGAAAATATAACGCTAATGCAGACACCTGGTCACGAGTAGTATTAGATGCTAATCCTTTAGACATGCATTTGACAACAAACAGTCAGTCATCTAGAGTAACATCGACAGAAACAGTATATAGTGCCCTAGGAAATTATAGCTCCTGCATCCGTATATCCGAAAGTCCGACTAACAGCTTTAAAAACCAATTAATAATAACACAAGAAGACACCCGACCTCGTGTAAAATATGAAATACTATTCAAAAATAAACGCTGAATAACCATAACTCACCCAAACTATACCGAGCGACAACTTATTGAGGTAATTAAAGAATACGTTCTACCTAGACGTTTAGTAGCATTATATTGTCCCGATGACGAACTTTTCCTGCATATCCAAAATATTTACTTAGAATACTTTTCACAAGGGAAACAGTATAAAATTATTAGAACAAAACTCCTCCAAGACATACAAGACTAAGATGAACAAGACATACTAATCCGCAAATACCATGACACAGGACATCGCGGTATAAACGAAATTTTCGAACCCTTACGACGCGAATATTACTTTCCCAGTCTCAAATCTAAAATTTCTTATTGCATCAACAGTTGTAAATTATGCAACGAAAACAAATATGACAGACGTCCACTCAAACAACAGTTCGAAATGACACAAACTCCATCGATACCATTAGAAATATGCCACATGGACATCTTTCATATAGACTGTGACGAATTAAATTCGACACATTATTGAATTCTTTGGAAAACGATTATAAACGAACATTAAATTAATTAATAATTACTCGATTTGCAAAATGTCAGAATACTGACATCTAACATTTATGTTCGAAGTTAATATCAGTCCAATATCCTCTGTGGTCCAATATGTCAGATCATAGAATTCAATAAAAATCAATTATATATATATAAATGCCACCTAGTGGTATATTTTCAAATTGACGTTTACATTTCGTATTACCATCACATACTTTTTTACAGAAATCTGAAAAGTTTATTTAACGCTTTGTCCATTGTTTGATCGAACCTTTATTTCAAAATTAATTGGCAAACAAATTATATAACAGATAATTAAAAATAAGTAACTTATATTAATTAAAAACAACACACTCTCTCTTCTCCAAGCGACCGCGGTGATGTTAACATCGAACAAAGAAATGTAAAAAAAAAAAAGGGACTTGGTCAAGATGTAAATTAGAAATTATAACGTTATTATTGAAAAGAAAAAAATGCATCATTGTTAAGATAAGTAATGTTTTATTGTAATTAAAATTTGGAAATTTATTTAAATAATATAAAAAAAAAAAAAAATAATTTAAATTTAATGTGTATAAGCAAAAACATAACTTAATATAAAATATAATTAAATGGAATAATAGCATGTAAGTAAAATTTAACTTAAATATTTAACGTCGTCTTGTACTATCGCATTCATTCGAAATTCAAAAAAATTTCGGGGATTCAGCAAAAAGTCAACGACTCAAATTTAGTTAATTTATAATTTAGAAAGTATAGGTATATTTAGCTAATTGTGTAAATTTATATTCGTAGATTTATATTTAGATTAACTTTAAGTAAATTTCCAAATATATACCGATTGTGTGTATAGTTTAATTATTATCAAATCGCGTAACTATTTCCGGTTAGGTAAACAAAATTTGAACATGTGCAACTCTTAGCATTATTTCGATATCTGGTCGAATCTTTTAAATCATATAGAGCTTTAGTAAAATTTAATTTGTAACGTTATTTTCTAGAAGATTTCAATTTAAATCTGATTTATTTTTTGCCATCACAATTTCATAAAATTTGATATTTACGGAAATACACGTACAAATTATTCTAGTCATAAAATTTTAAAAGGAAAATCGGTACTGTCATAAAATTCATGTTTGCAACTCTAATTTAATTTGATTAACAACATATTTTCCAAAAAATCTTTGTAACGATATTTTTAAAAATTTATTCTATAAATTTCGAAACTTCAATTTACATTTAAGTGAAAGCTGTACAATTTACTAACTCATGTGGTAATACATTTCCTTAGCTAGCACACGCGATATACTTGAATATCGTGCGTCTCAGTTTGAAAGGTATCGCCACATCGAGGATCTAAGATGCAAATTCTACTTTAAAACTATTCGAAAAGATAACCAAGAAACATTTGTATGAATTCTCAAATTAGTAATTATTTATTGTCGTAACTTTTAAGATTTCAAATTTTGTAACTCAAAATTATTTCTAGTCATCCTTTGTTGTAATAAATTGTAGTTGGTGAACTTTCGTGTTTTTAATTTAAAAAACCTGCCTTTACAGTCAAAAGGAATTTCAGGTTATTTGGGGATCTTGTGGTTTCGGAAAACGATCTGCGACCATAGCCTTCCACTGCCACACACCATCTTGTCTCCATAAGACCTAGGAGAAAACTCTGCTGATCGTAACCCCAATCAACCCGAAAAGTAGCACCCAAAGTCCGAACACTCATAACCCCAAGACAACCAATTCGATACATAATAAGTAATAACAATAATCCGCATCCAAATAAATAAAATAAACTAAATTTTAAATTTTAATTTTTTTTTAATTTTTTGCTACAAGACAAATCAAAATTCTTAACAACCATAGATAAATTCTCTCGTTTTGGCCAAGCCTACGTCTTAGAATCCCGTAATACACCCCATATACTCGAAGCTTTTGCACAATTCATTTCATCCTACGGACAACCAAAACTTATAATAGTAATATAATATAGAAATTCACGTAACATCCGTTCGTAGCTCCAATTCAAACTAGTTATGGGAATAATCACTCTTTTTAGTGAGTTGAATCTTTTGAATCCGCTCACTGTGGTGAATCGATTCAATGAATTGAATCACTCACTCACTTGATACTACTGGCTCACTTGCTTTTATGAATTGAATCACTCACTCACTCACTTTACACAACTGATTGGCACAACTTCAAATATGAATCAACAAACCAATACACTCATGTGGTACACTCACTCAAGTGAATGAGTGTTTGGGTAAAATTATTATAATGGAATAAAATTAAAATTTTTGAAAATTTTAGAAAAAAATTGCCTGTAGTTGGAACAAAATTTGTACATTAATATATGTACTTAAAATAATAATAATAAGATAACTAATAATAATAATTTTATTGTTAGAATTAATGCACGTAACAATCACAAAAAATTTAAAAAAAATACATTAAAAATCCACAGTTAAAAATAGATTAGAATGAAAAATACGGATTGTTAAAAACTACAGTAATATTATGTAGGGAGATATCCACTTAATGTTGTTTTGAAGAAAAACTAATTTTTGGAGACCTGATAATCTGATAATAAACGGGTAAATTTTATTTTAAAAATTTGAAAATATTGTAAGATAAAATACATATTATATTTTTTCTTAGAATCACATATTTTAATATCTGTACTTATAGTGTATATAAAATGATGTATGTTTTTTATTTAGATTAAATTACTTTATTACTTTATTAGGCATTTGGCCTAAATTTGATTTAAAATTTGTTCTATGCGTTTTAAAAAATAGGGATAATAAAATTTTTAGATCTAAAAAATATCAAGTTTAGTATTCGCATAGACCTACCATAACCATACCATAGTATCATTAGTATTATATACGATATATAAGTACACGTTACATACAGTTTGTGGGATTTTTTAACAAATCTCTGTCTATTGTAATAAGTAAACTGAAGTACAGATGGAAAACTGAATAGAATCTTATATGTATGCAATACACTTTTAAGTGAGTGAGTGAGTGAGTGTGTCGAGTGTGTGATACACATAATTATATTCTTTCAACTCACGAATTGAAAGAGTCGATTCAATTCTTTTTGACTGATTCAACTCAGTTAGTCACTTGAGTGATTCAACTCAGTGAATTAAATCACTCACTCACTAGCCATCACTAATTCAAACTCACCCGTAGAAAGGTTTCATTCAACCCTCCTCGAACTCTATCGTCATATTCACAATCGAAATAAATCATACGCTGCTGATACAACTATGGTGCAAGCATTATTCACTTATAACAACACTATCCATTCAGCCATTAAATGTACAACTTTTGAATTCTTTGGCAGAAAATTTAATGCAAAATTAGACCTAAATGCAGAGAACGTTAAACAAGCGACTAATGAATTCTATAAAGAATCATACGCACAACAAGTACAGCAAAAAGAAAAGCAACTACAAAAAGCCAATAAAAATCGCGAACAACCCATTAACTATACAAATAATCAAATTGCATACTCCCAGGAAAATCGACACAATAACAAATTACATCCTAATTTAAGCAAGTTAGAATAAAAACAAACAATAGGGTAACAATAAAAGACGATAAAAATACTCCCCAAACAAAAATTAACGAGACCGAAATTGTTACAGGATCGCAATAATACTAATAACGATAGCGAGGGCGCAGAAAATAGAAATCAGAGATGTGACGAACAACCCGGGCCTAGTGTCAGTCGAGTTAGGGACAGCCAAAATAATTAAAAGCCACAGTAAATTCATTCACATCGTCAACCTCGACAATTGCAAAGAAAACCTAGACAAAATTAAAGACTCGATAACTTTACTCCAAAAGCAAAGACAAATAGACGGGATAATAAACATTATAAAGTTAAGATACCAAGAAACAGAAATCATATTTAACCAATTATATCCCAGACGAATAAAGAGAGGACATATTGACGGTTTAGACATGATCATAAAAGTATTCACCGGAAATATGGATTACCAGGACGCAATTGAAATTAATAAAGAAATTGAAACCTTAAAACTCAACCAACACAACGTAATCGAAACAAATAAACAAGTGAAAATTAATGAAAAAATGATCGAAAGGTTAGACAATGTAACACAGCACACCAACAGCCAGCAAGAAATCATTAATAAATTTCTTAAATTACTCAGCACACAACTTTAAAACAATATCAGAACAGGAGAAAATCTTCGATACATGCAATATGTTTATCAACTTACATATAATACAGACCCATTGCATTCGCACCTAGCCCAAATTTCCCAAGCTATTAACTCCACCAGATTAAACTTCCTACCTAGATCTATCCTACTACCAGATGAACTAGAACATACTTTTAATATTTTACGAAAACAAAGTCTTCCCGTTCAATCTTTAGAACAAATTTATGAAATACTAACGTTTCAAGCATATTATAATACAACCAATATAATTTTTAACATACAAATACCTATGTTCCGAGTCGACACCTATAAATTAAACTTTATTGAACCACTTCCAATAAAAAATAAAACAATAAAAATAACCTACCCCTATATCCTTAGCAGCAAACATTCGAACTATTTTACAGAAGCAGAATGCCCGCAAGTAGACAAGTTCTTCATCTGCAAGAAACAAGATGCGAAAATAATTCCTTCATCTGACCAATTCTTTCAAGAAACTATCCAGGGTAAATCTGGAAACTGCACCTTCGAAGAATATGGAGACAAAACAGAAATCAAGAAGTTAACCTATCAATACATTATTTTGAAAATCGCAAAAATTCAGCCAATAACAAGCACCTGTGGAATAGATAATAGAATAATTAATGGAACCGCATTAATCTACTTTAACAACTGTAGCATAACCATCAACGGACTCACTTATCAAAATCAAGAACCAATGAGTACAGAACAATTACATGTCCTACCACTACACAACTTACAAATAAAAGAAACCAAGCTAATATCAAAAATCGACTTACAGAAATTAAACACATACCACTTAGAAAATCGCCAAGAAATAAAAGAAATCAGATCAAAAACACAATGACTGGACGACATTTGTTTGATATTCGTTGTAATAGCTATAGGAGAGTTCTATAGAACTCTTCTCATAAAAAGTATTGTAACAATTAAATTGAAAGTTGTGAAAATAAATTCTTCAAAAACGTTATTTCATTGTCGAAAAACGTAATTATATAGGGTGAGAGTGCTAAAAGTCGGCCACTTAAACAACTAATGACGTGCAGAATTCAGAATTTTGAATTTACGCGTACTTTGATTACCTCATTAAGTAGTTTTAATTATCGCTTTTCTAACTAAATGGAGATTAAATTTCTAAATTAATAAACAATTAAAATATTTTAACTTTTATCTTTAAAACTGTATTTGCCTTAAGTCGGTCATCTATGCCCTAGAGCCGGCCAAAAATGTTCCTAAGGTCGGCCACCTGGATTTTTCATAATATAAATTAATTACCCGATTGTAGTTTATTATGACGCTAAAGAAAACGTTTAAGGAAAACTATTCTAACATAATATATTATTAATTTAAATTTAAATCAAACCAGAATTATAAAAGAACATTTTTAAATATTTTTTAACAAATATCAATAATTGGTAATCATGATTACCAACTACATTTAGAAAATGTAATTTGTAATGTAATGTAATTTTCGATTAAACTACATTTTGTAATTGTAATTCGTAATCGTTTTTGAATTACAAAATATATTATTTAATTACATAATTAGGATTAATTTTGCTTAAGTTACCTGTAAATATGAATAAAACTGCAATCTAAATTAAAGCAATTTCGATAGTGAAACAGTTAGGTTAAAGGGTAAATTAAGGTAGGATTTGCAAATAGATTGTTTATTTTATTTTATTAATCTGACGCCTAACAGAGTCTAAATTAATCAACTGTAATCAATTTATGACAAGTAATTCGATATCGATAATTTTCGATAACGAAAAGTAGGTTTTGACAGTTTCAATATGTTCAGAATACCCACAACTTGCTTCGTAAGCCTTCAAAAATTTCGTTATTTTTTCGCTACGACGCACCGTTTACGAGATATTTACGATCAAAAGTTTACGTTTCCAAAAAGTAACGAAAAGTAATTTTTTTAAAAATGTGTTACGGCTGACCAACTCAATCGGACTAAGTGAGTCTAAATTAACCAGTTATAACCAATTTATGACAACTAATTCAATATTGATAATTTTCGATAACGAAAAGTCGGAAAAGTAGGTTTAAGCAATCGCAGTAAGGTTGGAATAACCATAACTCGCTTCGCTTAAGCCTTCAAAAGTTTCGTTCTTTTTTCGCTATGAGGTATTTACGATCAAAGTTTTCGACTACGAAAAGTATCATTTAAATACAAACAAACTAAACATCTAACAAACTAGAATCTAAAAAACATTTAGATTTTGGAATTGGGTAACATTACAAGCACTTTTTATAACTACTACTTACAGCCAGTGTGTTAATAATAAGTACAAGAAAACTAGTTTGTTGACGGCCTGGCCGGCCTTAGGATTTCTCTACAAATTTGATCCTTAATGTCGGCCGTACGTTTTTTTTTAGATTTCAAACGATAGACATTTTAAACAATTTCTAACTTCTTGAGAGGTGTATAATGTTATCAAATTTCGTAAACTCAATCGTTATTGTTAAAAACTTAAAAAGTAATTGCCGATCCATTTTCAACACAAGTTGTCATTTATCAATCGATTAAGTGTAATAAAACATTAACTACTTGATAAAAATTATTGATTTTAAAAATCGTAAATCCAGAATAAATGAGCTTTTTGTTTCTATACGATTATCATGCATTTTCGATGTTTCAAAAGCTTGTTTTTTAAAACAAGCAACTAGGGCACCGGCCGACATTAGGCACCGGCCGACATTAGGCAATCCCACCCTATATTGTTGATAGCGAATATTATTTTCGGTTTCTAGGGACCTCAAAAGAAATTTCTGCCATAGTTCCGGGTTCAAGTCGCTGAATTCCGTTCTGGAAAGTCGCTAATAGCTGAATTCCATTCTGGAAAGTCGCTAAAAGAAAAAACACAAAAAAAAGAAAATCGAGTACCACGTTATAGAGAGGACTGAGTAATTTTAAAAAAGAAAAATCGAAAATCGAAGATAAAGTATTTCCAGTATAAACGATTGAAAAAATAAAACACGCAGTTACTTCAATATACGTGCATGTATTGGGATAAAAATCGGTCTGACTGAACGTGTATATGTAAAGTACGTTCAATGACACAATGTCATGTAATCATTTTTTTGTCACAGAACAAATAGAACGAATACATCTATCTCTTTTCTGCAATCACTTATGTGCTTTTATGTGCATCTTAGGCTGCTTAGTCCTCATTCATTCGCCACCACTCAATGGGTATATTTCAATTGTTGTTATATTGTTACCTCTCGTATTAACACGGTATATGTACGTGGTATACGTACATCATACGTTCCACCACCACGTACATATTATATATGTATGTATGCAAGACACCAATACACACATCATCCAACGGACTAACACACACAACTCCGCGTGCACATATATAACACAATGGTGGGTTATTTTCTATCCTTTGTGGTTACGCTCGTTTCCCTAGTATAGACATAGCAATGTTCGTTCTCTTTGTTCTCTGTTTTTTATTCATTCTTAGACTGAAAAAAATTGATAAAATATTTTGGGTAACCCATTTTGTGACCTTGGACGTAACTTTAAGTAATTGTAACTACGTCATAAAATACTTTTTTAATGTTAATATGTGATCTTTATATTTTTTGGGTGCTAAATCCAAATTTGAATTTCATTACTTTGTATCACCCACAGTTTTGTCACATTTTGGCTATGTCAGATTTAATGAAATATGCTAATATTCTATAGGAGTGGAAAAAAAGTAACTTGTACAAGACAAACAGAACTTTATTTTAACACATAAAATATATTTTTATTCCTAATACTAAGTTTTATGAAGATTTTAAGAGTCCGTGGGCTTATATTTTCTTTCTCTCTTTTCTTTGAAGCTTCGGATGTGGCTTTTCCTTCTGTGTGCCGCTTGCTGACATTCTCGGTGAAAGGACCAACAGCAATCTCCCATCATCCTGGTGTTCCAACGTCCCTGATAGCGTTTTTCCATTATCTTGATATCCTGGTGGAAACGTTCTCCTTGTTCCTCACTGACAGCTCCTAAATTGTCCAGAAAGTAGTCTAGCTGGCTGTTTAAAAAATGAATCTTTAAGCTCGTTAAACATCCCAAATTCTTGAAGCGATTAAGCATATTAGGTACAATGGTTATATTATAGTCTGGGTCTTTTTTGTTACCCAAAAACTTGTTAACAACTTCCTTGGAAGCAATCCAAGCCTCTTTCTCTTTCACTGTGATATGTAATTCAAACTCAGAGTCAAACATCATTTCTCTTATATCAGGGCCAATGAAGACGCCCTCTTGTAACTTTGCTTCTGATAAATGCGGCAGCTTTGAGCAAAGATATTGGAATTATAACATATTATATTCATTATAAGATATTGGATCGCTGGCTTTCGCATATTTAGTATTATATTGATCGCATTAATTTTCTGAAATAATAATATTTTTTTTGAATATAAAGGTTTATGATGTAAAATGTAGGGAAATGGTGGGTGATGCAGCAATTTTATTGTTATTTTCAGATTCAGCACAATAAAATCCATAAAAATATGGTTAAAGTATTAAAAAGTTTTTTAGTCGTTGGCCTGTGAATTCATTAATATTTGAATATATAGCTCAAAACATCTTAAACTTATATACACAGGGAAATTGAATTTGGCGTACACGCCAATTTTGGGTCATCGGTTTATCATTGAATTACTCAGGTATCAATTAAATTAGTTAAAATAATTATTAGATAACTTACTTTTGACATTAGATTTAATAAAAATAATTATATTGAACCGAATGTTATGATACCTAATAATTAATTATTCAAAAATTAATCTCTAATTAAAGTTTTCCTCTATCCCTTACAGTTTTCGAGATATCTTAGAAAATATGATTTGAGACCCCAACTTTAGAGGCTGACTTCACCCTGTAAACGTGCAAGATGGCGGATAAAAAAAATATGGCATCCTTATTTTCGCCTATACCACACACCAGCGAAGTTTCATCAAAATTGCGAATTTTACCCTGGGTGCATCTCCTTGTTAGTCTACAATAAAAGAAATATCCGTAATCATTTGACTGGTGAAGTCCATCAAATTAACAGTATCGAAGTTGAGCGTACATATATAGAGCCATGACCGGCCAGAAAAAGGTGTAAAAGGTGCGCCGCACAAGGTCCCGCGGTGCTGACTTATGACGACACTAATTATGGCGATGTTATCAACGTATTTGCTATAAAACATATAAAGAAATTCACCTGGAAAACTATCTTAGCTAATGGCTGATATCAAGTATTTTATAAATAGGATATTTTAAAAAATGAATTTTTTTTTATATATTTTTTTCTTTATGCAATATTTATAGAATATACTCTAAAATTTTTATGTCTGAATTCGAAGAATAGATGTTTCTATAGTATCTACAATCTACATGTAAACGCAGAGCATAAAATGTTACCTAGCGCAGGTAAATGTTTTTAAACGTGATTTTCTCAAAACATTTTTTTTGTTGCGCGCTGTGCGATGCAGCTCAGCGAATTTTTAACCAATTTTCATGAAACTTCACAAGAATATTCCTTAACTTACTGGCTGTTGCATGAAGCTTAAGCTTTTTTTATAATCACAGTCTTACAGAATATTTATAAAATAAAAAAAAAATTTTCAAAATGGTCTTGAATTTTTAACTTTTGTTTTTTCTTCGTCGTGCAAAGCGTATATATTATGTCAACAACAAACATTTTACTTTTTGATTTTAGTTGAGATTTGAGATTTGCAGGCTGTACGGCGCAAAACCAAGTTTCCAAATTGCAGCAGCTGTAGCGACATCATTTTGAAATATTTTTGGCAGCGTACCTCAATTTGATAAGGAATCTGAACCTTTTGCAAACTACGTCGAAAGATTGGAGGCATTTTTTGAAATTAACAAAGCTTCGGAGGAAGCTACAGTCAAGTGTTAAGTTGTTGTAATTGGACCGGAAATGTATAAAACATTAAAGAATTTAGTCGTATCGCATAATCCGGAGGATAAAGCTTTCTCGTTTTTAATACAAAAGTTAAAAGAACATTATACACCGTATCACATAGAGGTTTCGGAACGATATAAATTCAATTCCAGAAACCAGGGTGAACAGGAGTCTGTAAAAGAATTTATTGTCGCTTTGAAGTATTTAGCAGTTAATTTCAATTTCAGTACGTTCTTGGATCAAGCACTACGAGACGGTTTAGTAGTTGGTTTAAAGGAAGAAGTGATGGTACAAAAGTTACTGTCGGAAAAAGAATTGACATTTGAATCAGCGTGTAAAGTAGTGTTAGACATGGAACAGTCATTGAATACTGTGAGAAAAGATAGTTCCAGTTCACAAGTTATGCAGTTGCAGCATAAAAATCAGAACAGATATAAACACTTGAATAAAACCTATAAAAGTCCGAATGCTAGTACAAGTGCAAGTAGTAAAAGTAGCAGTAAAGGCAGCCAACAAACGTCAAGTAAATGTTACAGGTGTAACAGATCGCATAAAAATCAAGAATCTTGTCCTGTGTTAAATTGGACTGAAATGTAATAAGAAAGGACATATTGCTAGGGCTGGTAAAGGAACTATAGTAAAAACAGTGGTAATGTCAAGCTTGTAGAAGTAAGCAGTATAAGTTGTAAAACAGTTAACAATGTTGCGTCATTGGCAACAATGACGCAACATAAATTTCACTGTTGATTCTTAATGACTGTTGATTGTTGACTGTTAATATCATTCAGCTTGTAGATCTTCCGGCTTGTAGATCTCACGCCAACATATTAGCGGCATCAATGCAAAAAGCAGCACGAGACGACCTTTTCCGGGAGTTCATGAACACCTTTGAACCCCATTCCCCGTTTAGAGCGGGTCATCGAACATCCATTGGACCTGCCCTCGAATCTCCCACTGCTTGTGTCTTGCAGCGAGGTTCGGCGATTTATTCGGTAGGGATGACCAAAAAGGGGATGCTGTATGACGGACATTACGTACCTGACTTTGAAGTACCTGACCTGGTACGCTGCATGGACACTTTTTCCTCCGCCTGAGGGTTTTTGAAGTGCAGTCGCGATCTTTACATTAAATCAAATAATAATAATAATAATAATAATAATAATAATAATAATAATAATAATAATAATAATAATAATAATAACATAACACCTCGCATAACACCTCGTTTCAAGCAACAACAACAATATAAGGAGTGATGTGACAAACCCGTCCGTGAATGTACTACGGTACTTTTACGGATTGGTTTGGCACATTACCCTTCCACAGAGCCTAATACCTTGCATAATGCCGGTATAGGTGAATGTTACCCAGTACTGTCCTACTGAGTAGTGAGCGCCAGGTTGGCGTAAAAGTCTATAATAATAATAAAAATTTATTTGTGTGAAGACCTTTTCAGGTATACAAAACGTCAGAGGTACAATTATTGCAATAAGTATTATATACTTAATACTGATATGTATAATACATATTTTCATACATTCAATACATGATACAGTAGCCGTCCAAGTTAGTCACTTCCAAGATAGTCACACTTCGACTGAAATAGACATACACATACGTCATCCATATACTATGTTTGCTCTTGTCTATACGCACATATGCGTCACATGTAATACTTGCATACACACTACATACATACCCCGTGTACCTGCCGTGTGGTACTTTGTGAGGTAGCTACCGTGTAATGTGTCGTGGTGATACGTATGTACGTATACTAGCCTAGAGTGAAGACATTGGTCCGCACAAACGAGATCACACATTTTTTATATTGGCTCTAGTACACACTACGTCGTCAAAAGTATGGTGACACCTTGACCCAGGAGGGTGCCCACACTTTTGACGCGGTACTGTACTTAATGTTGTGGTACACTGCCGTGTCAAAAGTGTGGGACCCCCCCACGGGTTAAGGTGTCGCCATACTTTTGACGACGTAGTGTGTGCTAGAACCCACTATAAAAAATTGGGAACGAGTTTGTGCGGACCAATGTCCTCACTATTCATACTAATTTAAATAATAAATATTTGTAATGTTGTCTTTTTTTAAAAATTCAAATATCTGACGTAATTATGACGTAGATGGCGAATTGCGCAGAAAAAATCTTATTTTGGTTTCAAATGTAGTGTACCATTCTTTGTCTACTTTGACTTGAACATAATTTTTGATAATAATATTGTTGAAAAATTCCAATTTGTTAACTAAACATTTACCCCACCTCACGGACATCCATGACTTTCAAGATAGTCACTAGAGGAACATTTGTGTGACTATCTTGGACGGCTACTGTATGTATAATACATATTATCAATTACAATAATTTTGCTATTTCATATGGAACTCTCTATTTAAATACCTTTTTAGTTTAGCTTTGAACTTATTATATACGTTCTCAGTTCGTATATTTTCAGGTAAATTTCGGTAAATTTTATAGCCTGTGTAACAAGGAGTCTTTTCAAAAAATTTTGTTCTGTGTGCGAAACTGAATAAATTTTTCGTTTTATTCGTATATGATCGCGTATCATACTGCATTTTTTCTTTCGCTACAAAATAATTATTTTCTTTCATGTATGTTATTAAAAAAAATTAAATTTTCATTTTCTATAAATAAATTTTTGCAAGATTCCCTCTTTGGAATCTTGAAAATGGTCCTTATTATCTTTTAGCGAATTTCCAGAATGGAATTCAGCTATTACAGCCATTGTCATAACACGACCTGAGCTCGGGACCATGGCAGAAATTTGTTTTGAGGTCCCTAGAAACCGAAAATAATATTCGCTAAAATTTATATATATATATATATATATATATATATATATATATATATATATATATATATATATATATATATATATATATATATATATATATATCAAACATTTTTTCATCGCAAGATCTCAAAACTAGAAACTTTCAGCTTTAAGTTGCTTTATTTACGACTCCGATACGACCATTTCTCACGAAGATAGAGCCATTCGAAAAGTCGTTAAAAATTTGGAATTTTTATTTGCACCTTTATTTTTTTCCGCTAGTGTATATATACATATAATTATATATATATATATATATATATATATATATATATATATATATATATATATATATATATATATAATATATATTTATACCACCGTGTAGACACTGAAACCGCAGGAATTTTTTCGGAATTAACAATCGCGTCATATATATATATATATATATATATATATATATATATATATATATATATATATATATATATATATATATGTGTGTGTGTGTGTGTGTCCGCACGATAACTCTCAAACGGAATGTCCTAGGCTTACGAAATTTGGTGAAAATATTGGAAGTCCCAAACCGTTGGACGAGTTCGTTAACCAGACACGTCGGATGCCAGGAACATGGTGTTTGTTCTTGCAAAAAATTAGTTTTTTGCCAAAATTTCCACTTAACCAACAATTTTTGCGAAATTTTTTTACACCGTTTAAAAGAGGAGAAAAAATTACATAAAGAAGGTGTTTAAACTATTGTTCTATGTCAACTAGTTTCCGAGAAAAACTAACTTTTATAAACGGAAATTCGCTATGTTATGCAGGATGCTGCGACAGGGGTATTTCTGTATTATGAAGGCACGGTTTGATTCTGCAGATCTTCCCCATAATAATATTCCATATTTCAGTGTAAACGTATGCATAGTAAAACATAATTAACTGTTCATGATTCACATATTTTTTTTAATACTCTAATTTGAAATAAAAAATTATTCAGTTTCTTACATAAAAAATTTAGCTGATCTTTAAATATTAAATTACTGTCTATAATAATACCTAAAAACTTAGTTTGATTCGTTGATTTTAGTATTGTCTCATCTATTCAAATTTTGCGTCTTAATTGAAAATTCACCAGTGCCGATTTTTGCAAATTTACAATTAACTGATTCCTATAACACCACTTTTGAAACATTTTTAGCACCTTTGTTACCGATTTTTTTGCATCTTCATAAGTAGAGTCAGCTATAAGTGCAGTAACATCATCAGCATAAATTATTAATTTTGCATCTACTACATACATGTTCTGGTAGGTCATTCATAAAACAAATAAAAAGCAGAGGTCCTGCCTTGTGGTACTCCAATATTGATATATTTTTCTACTGACTTTTGTCCTTGAATTTCAACTACATATTTTCGATTACTTAAGTATGATTTTACCAAATTATTAACATTTCCTCGGATTCCCATGGCTTCCAGTTTCTTCAGAAGATAACTGTGCTTGACCGTATCGAAGGTTGCACTCATTGTCAGTACATATTAATAGAATGAAAAGAAGTCATTTAAAAGATAACTTGCATCCAAAGCCCAGAATAGTGGATTTTGATATTGATACAAAATCTAACACAAATCTAAGTGATTCAGTCAATGTTAATATTAGTCTAGGTACACCCATGGCCCTTAGGAAACATTCAAGGTCAATTAAGCCGTCACAAAGATATTCTCCGTAGTTAAAACTTATGTGGAAGGAAATGTTATGTTTATGATTTAGGAAATGTTATGTTTATGATTTAGTTACTGTTATTTTATAATTTAGTTAATTTAAATATGTATACGTTGGTAGCACCCAACACATACGGATGGCGCGCTTGATATGCAATAATCAGTAGTTCAGTTCGTACAGTTCCTCGATGTCAATGATGTTGATTAGATCAGATGCTTGTAACAATATCGTTAAAAATTAAAGCAATGTATCTTTTATATTTAAAATAAAATACATTTATATCATTAAAGTATAAATACAGTGTATTTATTAAAAGATAAAATTTACACAAGACACAACATAACCTATAAAATTTGTCGAGATACACGAGCATTATATTCTATATTTTCTGATATGCTTTATGCTAATTCGATAAACTTTCCCATTTGTTTGTAAAAAAATCTAGAAAAAACGAGCGTTTACGTAACTTTCCTCCAATAAATCTTATGACCTAGAAAAATATAAATTCGGCTTTTAGTATATTTGATAGATTCGGGCGTTACTTTAGTTTATTCCATTTTAAAATAAAAAGCAATTATTATTTTGCATTTTACTTTAAGATTTTAAATTTCTATGATATGTTTCATTAATGGGCTGAATATCATATGAACCGAAACATGTCACAAAAGTTTAAAGTTTTAAAGTGGTATCGACTTTTAGTATATGAAGCAATTATTATTGTCATTTAATTTAATAACGACTCCTGTTTGAAATGTTAACTTTATTTAAGTATTGTAGTGTAATTATTTTTACGCACTTTTTACTATACCAATTTGTGCAATGCCCCGCGTTTATTCGGGCCGGCCCTGTATAGAGCACTCTGGTCAGCCTATGGGGTTGGAGTGGGGGAATAGCAACTCCTGGCTTAAGCGATCCGGAAATTAAAGCCATTCGTTCGAAATCATGTTAGCTTGCAAAAACGTTATTATTTGTGTTTCTAATTGTCTTATCGGTAAGTTTTTTATTTTATTTGGGGTAGTGTCATAAGAGGAATAGGAATATTGGGTTTATTTTTTGCAGTGCTATCTTCTATCAATCTTCTATTCTTTTCTGAAAACAAACTGCAATTTTAAAATTTACGTAAATGCAATAATGAAAGAGATAAAGCCAAGAAAACGGAAATTATTTAAATTCGTAAGTGATGAAGCATGGTTAAATTTAAGTGAAATGGACCATATTAAACTACGTTTTTTTCACTGTATAATAAACCCAATATTCCTATTCTCCTTATCACACTACCCCAAATAAAATAAAATAAACTTCCCGATAAGACAACTAGAAACACAAATAATGACGTTTTTACAAGCTAAAATGATTTCGAACGCGTGGATTCAATTTCCGATTCGCTTAAGCGAGGGAATGCAACTTCCCCACTCCATTTCCATAGGCTGACCAGAGTGCTATATATATATATATATATATATATATATATATATATATATATATATATATATATATATATATATATATATATATATATATATATATATGCACGCGAATATACAATATTATCTTTGTGTACAAATTTTTTAAATCTTATCTAAGAGGCAATAATGATCACTATTATGATAATTTATATAAATTACGTTTTATTACATAAGTGGAGAGTAATATATATATTTGCCATTGTATTTTGAAAGAACTATGCTAATATTTGCTCATTATACTAAAATAACAATAACATCTATTAAATAGTTATTGATTATAAATAATCTGTGACGCAAAAGTAAGAAAATAATATACAACGGGGTGGTGTCATGGCCTTTAAAAAAATGTAGAACAAGTGACATTATACAAGCAATACAAGTCTGTCAATCTGTCACTTTAAATGCTATCTGTAGGTACATTAGGTATACATTTTATATGTATATTACGTGTTTGTCTACCAATATTAGGCCGCGTTTCCACCTGCAAGAAAACTTCTACAAGAGGTGTTCGACAGTCTGTTAGACTATAACTGGCAGGTGTAAACTACGCAACAAGTGCACTTGCAAAATTCAAGCGTTTCCTGCAAGTAGTTGCGAGTGTATCAGATTGGAAGTCGAAACGTTTTCACGACTCGCAACAGATCTCGCTGTTTATCAGTTTAGTTTCGTATGTCTCGCACTCACAGCTGGTTGATTTTGTTTTCGTTAAATAAAAATGCATCAACGACCGACACGTGAATGGTCTCGAGAAGATACTATTAAATCAATAGGGCTTTATGAGTGCAAATCTTGTCTGTAGGATAATTGGCATGTGGATTATAAAAATAGAATTTAAAAAAATAAACTGTATACTTAATAACAGTAATACTTAATAACAGAAGTGTCCCGAAAACTGCATAATTTTAAAAAAAAAGTTAATAGCAGATTGAATTAAAAAAATTAAAGATCAAGAAAAGTGGAGTTAAGACTTTTCATATTTTCTTTGTGGGTTATTTATTCTACCTTAATAATTAGATTGCAATAAAAATTGAAAATATAAAATATATTAATTCTGGGATAGAGTTTATTATTTTTTAAAACAATATTTCATACCGGATGAATAATCTGAGAATTAACTTTTTTTAACGATTCCTAAAGTATCTTTAATTCGAAAACCAGTTAAGGTCTTCTCGGCATGAATCAATAGTACAAACTAAATTACTATAGTTTGCCCTATGTCTAGCTCCCATGTGTAAAGGATTTTACCGAGATCGCTATAGGAAATGGCCAGCTGGAGGATAAGTATCATTTTGTGGTGGATTAAACTGTCAAATCAAACTGATATTGTGGGTAAAATTTGAGTTCCATAGGATAATGGGAACATGCCTAAACTAGTATCTTAAGTACAATGAGAATCAATTTACTTATAACTTTTTAATCAAAATAGGTTGAATATGAGTAAAGAAATGTTGAAATTATTGATTGTTTTAGATAGAGGACCATGTGGGCTTTCAAGATACATCAATCAATCCATGGGCAAACGCTTACAAGGAGAGTATGGTCGTCACCGATTTCAATCAAATTTCGTCTACTAGTAAAGCATATCTATATCAAAAATCTAGAAAATTAAGGTCCAGCTTTCAAAAATATAAGAAGTATTTCAATTTAAAGTTTTATACAATTTTATAATATAAGATATATACAAGGTATTAAGTGTCATCAACAACTAAGTGAAATAGCTTGATGGTAAAGTGTTCGTAATAGTGTTGTGAATGCTGTGATACTGGGTTCGAATCACGGTTCAAAACTTATTGATTTTTTTTTAATTTTAATAATTTTTTTAACTAAATGTTGCTACAATTATGCTTGTACAAATATCATTTATTGTAAATACCTATATATATATATATATATATATATATATATATATATATATATATATATATATATATATATATATATATCAAACATTTTTTCATCGCAAGATCTCAAAACTAGAAACTTACAGCATTATTGCTGGAAGTTTGTAGCTTTGAGTTTGCTTTATTTACGACTCCGATACGACCATTTTCCTCGAAGATAGAGCCATTCGAAAAGTCGTTAAAAATTTGGAATTTTTATTTGCACCTTTATTCTTTTCCGCTAGTGTATATATACATATAATATATATATATATATATATATATATATATATATATATATATATATATATATATTTATACCACCCTGTAGACACTGAAACCGCAGGAATTTTTTCGGAATTAACAGTCGCGTCACCCCTAAAAAGGGTAAGAGTTATTTCTGTTACACCCTGTATATGTATATATATATATGTATATATATATATATCTATATATATATATATATATATATATATATATATATATATATATATATATATATATATATATCTTTTTATATAAATTAATGACCAACACATTGAAAATCTAATTTCTTTAATTTACGAACTATATATTTTTTAGGATGATTCATATCGTAAAACATAAATCTAATTGTTTATATTGCGACGAATTACCGACATTTTGTTACATGCACAGGTATAATTTATTTACAGAAAGAAGATGTGATAGTAGATATTGTCTGATGGATGAAGTAAAGAATGATAATATAAAAATCAAAATAAGTGAGGACCATAGTAAAATGGTAAAATATTTTTTTTTACAATAAATGATATTTGTATAATTTTAGCAACATTATTAATAAATTGAAAATAGAAATATTAAAATTAAGAAAAATGCAAAAATGTTCGATCCGGGATTCGAATCCAGTATCACAGCGTCCACAACACTAGTCCGAACAATTTACCACTAAGCTATTTCACTTACTTGATGGCACTTAATAACTTGCATATATCTTATAAAATTTTTTTACTTTTGATTGAATTATTTCTTTTATTTTTGAGAGGTGGACCTTAATTTTCTAGATTTTTGGTATAGATGACTGGTAGACGAAATTTGATTGAAATCGGTGACGACCATACCTGAACCTCTCCTTGTTAGTTGTGACTCAAATAGGATGGTAGTTATTTGCAGGACAGTCACATAGGTAGATGCTTACTGACTAGGCTATGCTTCATATTACTTTTCTAAAACGTTTTACAGACCAATCTCCGCAATCTCCTTTATTGCACACAAAAGTTATAAGAATTTATACTACATGTAAATGGTATTGCAATCAATTTATGCAAGGCTTCCGTGAATGTTCTTGCAGGTGCAAACGCGGCTTTATACGTACAGAGATATATAAAATATACAATAAATGGTACCAATAGATTGATAAAACCTACATAAATAGCATTAGTGACATTTGTTAAATTCAAAATAACTATTCATATACCACCCGTAGATATACTTATGCATCAGCTGAACAGTACAATAATGTTTGATATCGAAATTGTTGGTATTTACCCACTGTTTACGTCAATCTCGGAATATGTATGTAATACATAGTATACACTGATATAAAAAATATTTGTCTGATTATACGCTTAAAATCAGTCAATGTATTCCCCAAAAAAGCGTAAATATCGTTACTTGCATTTGTTTTTGGTATTGGCATAGAAGAATATGGGTGGAACATATTTCTTAAGAGAGAGAAGAGATATGTTATAATAAATACGTAAATTCCTTTTAATGTTCCACAAACAAAAGAGTAAACATAAACACAAACATGTGAAAGATTTTCCTAAAACGTGTCTAAGTTTATCTTGATGGAATGTAGTGCAAACAAGTGACTTGTCGTCTGAAACTGACTCTCACTTTACTACCACGTTTCGCAAATTCCTGTGCATTATTCTGCACATGAAAAATGAAGAGTCACGAAAAATGAAGAGAAAATGAGCGTCATCAAGACAACGAGAGAATTTCCAGTTGGCGAGGTAATGAACGTTTAAACGAAGAAGAGTCGATGGCAGCGCTTTATGTCGATTGGGATAGGAATTAAATTGCGAAGCGAAAACTTACATAGTGCCGAGTAATTATAATGTATTTACCGAAGAAAATCCTTTTGAGGTGGGAGGGACAGTAAACAATAAAATCTGTGGTTTTTAATTGATTCCGGATTGGCAGTTACAATAATAGAGCGAAGTGTGGTTGGAAATGTGTTCATGACTACTGAACATAATATTGCAAGAAGTATTACGTATTATGAATTATTATGTATTGGATTTTAAATTTGGAGTCAAAAAGTTTTGGATTCATTGGTAAGGTGTACAACGATTAATTTAAAATAAATACTGATGATCTATTGGAGATAGATTTCTTTAACTGCAAATTAAATACAGTTTCCAAAAAGGATGCAAACTCTTTACCTTCCATACATTTTGGCAGCTCGCCTTTTGGCAAATTAGAACTCACTCGCCGACCTAAATGCGCTTTATCTGTACCTAGTCGTGGTCAGTTCCAGCCAGAACGAATGATGTCCGGTCTAACTAATGCTCCAGCTATACAATATAAATATATATATATATATATATATATATATATATATATATATATATATATATATATATATATATATATATATGGGAGATAACAGATGCTCTTTAAGCGAATTGAATGATTTCTGAGTAGCGTCAATCCATTCCCATTTGCCGTTTTCCATGGAAGTTTGACTAGCGATGTTATAATTTCAGTAAAACGAGATATCCGGAACCACAAACGAACCAGCGAACTTTATGGTTTTTGGCACGGGATATGAGACAATTTTCAAACGAGCTAATACTTCATGTAACGTCTTAAGGTGATCTTGGAACGACGTGTTAGCAATGATTACGTCATTCAGATATCGAACCTTCGTTTTACTGAACTTAGAGCACCGCTAACCAAACCTACACGGAAAAACTGTCAATGCCGTTGAACTGACGTTACTCAGAAATCATTTAATTCGCTTAAACAGCATCTTTTATCTCCACCTATACTTAGCTGCCCTGATTCCTACCTGCCTTACATCATTCATTATGATGCGTCACAATACACTACTAACAGTTGTTTGGTAAAACAAACTCCAAATGGTAAAAAGAAAGTTATCGTCTATGCATCCCGTGCTTTGTTTAAAAATGAAACAAAATTCTTCGTAACCCAGAAAGAATTACTCGCCATCTTATGGGTAATTAATAGATTTCGCGACTATCTTGAAGCTACTCGGATCACAGTGGTTACAAACTATTTCGTTTTGAAATGGCTACACAATCTACAAAATCCCTTTAGTTGCCTTCCACTTTAGAGTTTGCAACTACAGTCATATGGTTTTAATATCATACACTGGAAAACGCTCATCACATACCTTACCTAATGGTTTGTCCAGTATGCGTATACAGAAAAGCTAATCGAATACGTTTCTTTAAGTGGAGACGAACTGAAATAGCATTTCTAGACGACAAACATGCGCAAAAGCAACCAAGTTCATTTCGGACAGTGACATAATGCAGTAGGGTTTCTAAGTTTAAATGCTCTGGAAACTTTCATCCAGTTCGTCACCGTTTAATTAATCCACCATCTATATACACATAATAAAGCTGTAACAAGATCGTTTCTGTACATGGAATATTTTTGGAAAATTGTACTGCTTCTGTAAATAATTATCGACGTACATACCAAAACAGGTATTTTTAAAATTTGTGTCTGTCTGTCTGTCTGTTCACGCATCGCGCAAAAACTACTGGACGGATTGTGATGTTTGGTATGATAATAACTTTCTACCTGGGTCAGCATCTAAGATACTCTAATAATAGCTCTACACAATGGTCTTTTTTTGCAGTAAGATAGCAATAACTTTTTTTCTAAAGTAAAGGGAAGCAAATGTTAGACTATTTTAAAAACTACAATAAATGAAAAATCTTTAACATAACTTGTCCGGGTAGGGTGGTACATTTCTTTTACAGTATGAAAAGTCAAACTTAGTTTAATAAAAAAAGATTTAGGTATGAATCGGCCTAAAAGGGTTTATTTTTTTCAAGAATTTAGGCCTATTACTAAAGCGAGGATTCATAGTGCAGGTCATAAATTATCCTGTCAAAAATTGCCGGAAAAACGTTTCACCATTCGTTAGAAGCGGCACACAATTTATCTATTTTTCATAAGTACATTTATAATTTTTTTCTAAATGCGCTCTATAGTTTGGGTGACACGAACTAAAGAGGTACTCTACAAATATATTTTGTTTTGAAAACAATTAAATTTCATATGAATAACATAGTCGCTCAATTTAAGTTTGTAACATCACTCGTGCGACAAACGAACACAGTTTAATTTGATCAACTGCATGTGAGTTATGTAAACATCTATCTGAAGAAAAATTTTTTTTCCATACACTGAAACTATAAATCATCCTGTCAAAAAATTTAATTGTTGAAAATACATATCTGAGAGGAGCGTAATCTTGTAAATTTTTATGAGGAGATATTTCTTGTACAAAGATATAGATAAATTAAAACTATTACAGAATTCGATTTCACCACTGGGTTGGTCATCGAAAAGATGCCTGAATAGCGAAATTTGGCAAAAGTTCTAGCATATTCTTTCAATAATCAGAAAAGATATAAAAAATCCTTAATCAATGGATTGACCGACGAAAAAGTAACCAAGTACCGATATTTAGAAAAAGTTCCAGAATATTCTTATTGGAAATTAGAAAAAATATCGAATATCTGATTTCACCACCAAATTTTTCATCGAAAAGCGACTAATTAGCGGAATTCGGCAAAAATTCGAGAATATTTTATTCTGAAAATAGAAAATATATCCAAAAAAGTATACAAATAGCAGAATTCGTCAAAAGTTCTAGAATATTCTTATTGAAAATTTGGCATCACTATTAAATTGTTCATCAAAAAAGTGACAAAAAAATGAAATTCGGTAAAAGCTCTAGAATATTCTATGCGAAAATCAGATAAGATATCCAAACCTTGATTTCACCATCGAATTAGTTAGTTAAAAAGGATCCATGTAGCGAAATTTAACGAAAGTTTGAGAATGCTCTATCTGGATATCAGCAAAGATATCGAAAAATTTACTTCACCATTTGTTTAGTCATCGAAAAACAAGTTAAATACAGGTGAAAACATTTGACAAAAGTTTCTATTCGAAAATTAATAAAGATGTCGAAAAACCAATATCACTATTAGTCCCAGCCGATCCAGTTTGGTAATTTTTCAAACACTATGTCAATTTTAATTAACATAATGAATTGGCCATTTGCCAAAGTACATCGAGTGTTCAAGTATCAGCCAAAGCTGAACATTGAGTGAACATATGAATATTGGTGTATGTTTAAATACGGATAAAAATCCGCCATACACTAATAATGTTTCACAGGCACTCGATAACATTTGAAATTAAAAAGTATAAAAAACTGCGTCTCGCATTAGAGAGAGGTTGTGTTTGATTGATTACTGAATTGGAGTGGCACTCGAACAAGTGATCGGTGGCCTAGTTGGTAAGGCGCTTGGCTGGTAACCAAGAGATCCGGGTTCGAGTCCCAGCCGATCCAGTTTGGTAATTTTTCAAACACTATGTCAATTTTAATTAACATAATGAATTGGCCATTTGCCAAAGTACATCGAGTGTTCAAGTATCAGCCAAAGCTGAACATTGAGTGAACATATGAATATTGGTGTATGTTTAAATACGGATAAAAATCCGCCATACACTAATAATGTTTCACAGGCACTCGATAACATTTGAAATTAAAAAGTATAAAAAACTGCGTCTCGCATTAGAGAGAGGTTGTGTTTGATTGATTACTGAATTGGAGTGGCACTCGAACAAGTGATCGGTGGCCTAGTTGGTAAGGCGCTTGGCTGGTAACCAAGAGATCCGGGTTCGAGTCCCAGCCGATCCAGTTTGGTAATTTTTCAAACACTATGTCAATTTTAATTAACATAATGAATTGGCCATTTGCCAAAGTACATCGAGTGTTCAAGTATCAGCCAAAGCTGAACATTGAGTGAACATATGAATATTGGTGTATGTTTAAATACGGATAAAAATCCGCCATACACTAATAATGTTTCACAGGCACTCGATAACATTTGAAATTAAAAAGTATAAAAAACTGCGTCTCGCATTAGAGAGAGGTTGTGTTTGATTGATTACTGAATTGGAGTGGCACTCGAACAAGTGATCGGTGGCCTAGTTGGTAAGGCGCTTGGCTGGTAACCAAGAGATCCGGGTTCGAGTCCCAGCCGATCCAGTTTGGTAATTTTTCAAACACTATGTCAATTTTAATTAACATAATGAATTGGCCATTTGCCAAAGTACATCGAGTGTTCAGGTATCAGCCAAAGCTGAACATTGAGTGAACATATGAATATTGGTGTATGTTTAAATACGGATAAAAATCCGCCATACACTAATAATGTTTCACAGGCACTCGATAATATTTGAAATTAAAAAGTATAAAAAACTGCGTCTCGCATTAGAGAGAGGTTGTGTTTGATTGATTACTGAATTGGAGTGGCACTCGAACAAGTGATCGGTGGCCTAGTTGGTAAGGCGCTTGGCTGCTAACCAAGAGATCCGGGTTCGAGATCCAGCCGATCCAGTTTGGTAATTTTTCAAACACTATGTCAATTTTAATTAACATAATGAATTGGCCATTTGCCAAAGTACATCGAGTGTTCAAGTATCAGCCAAAGCTGAACATTGAGTGAACATATGAATATTGGTGTATGTTTAAATACGGATAAAAATCCGCCATACACTAATAATGTTTCACAGGCACTCGATAACATTTGAAATTAAAAAGTATAAAAAACTGCGTCTCGCATTAGAGAGAGGTTGTGTTTGATTGATTACTGAATTGGAGTGGCACTCGAACAAGTGATCGGTGGCCTAGTTGGTAAGGCGCTTGGCTGGTAACCAAGAGATCCGGGTTCGAGTCCCAGCCGATCCAGTTTGGTAATTTTTCAAACACTATGTCAATTTTAATTAACATAATGAATTGGCCATTTGCCAAAGTACATCGAGTGTTCAAGTATCAGCCAAAGCTGAACATTGAGTGAACATATGAATATTGGTGTATGTTTAAATACGGATAAAAATCCGCCATACACTAATAATGTTTCACAGGCACTCGATAACATTTGAAATTAAAAAGTATAAAAAACTGCGTCTCGCATTAGAGAGAGGTTGTGTTTGATTGATTACTGAATTGGAGTGGCACTCGAACAAGTGATCGGTGGCCTAGTTGGTAAGGCGCTTGGCTGGTAACCAAGAGATCCGGGTTCGAGTCCCAGCCGATCCAGTTTGGTAATTTTTCAAACACTATGTCAATTTTAATTAACATAATGAATTGGCCATTTGCCAAAGTACATCGAGTGTTCAAGTATCAGCCAAAGCTGAACATTGAGTGAACATATGAATATTGGTGTATGTTTAAATACGGATAAAAATCCGCCATACACTAATAATGTTTCACAGGCACTCGATAACATTTGAAATTAAAAAGTATAAAAAACTGCGTCTCGCATTAGAGAGAGGTTGTGTTTGATTGATTACTGAATTGGAGTGGCACTCGAACAAGTGATCGGTGGCCTAGTTGGTAAGGCGCTTGGCTGGTAACCAAGAGATCCGGGTTCGAGTCCCAGCCGATCCAGTTTGGTAATTTTTCAAACACTATGTCAATTTTAATTAACATAATGAACTGGCCATTTGCCAAAATACATCGAGTGTTCAAGTATCAGCCAAAGCTGAACATTGAGTGAACATATGAATATTGGTGTATGTTTAAATACGGATAAAAATCCGCCATACACTAATAATGTTTCACAGGCACTCGATAACATTTGAAATTAAAAAGTATATCGAAAAACAAGTTAAATACAGGTGAAAACATTTGACAAAAGTTTCTATTCGAAAATTAATAAAGATGTCGAAAAACCAATATCACTATTAGAAGAATTATTGAAATAGAAGCTAAATAAAGATATTTAACAAAAGTTTTAGAATGTTCTGTTCGAGAACTAGCAAAGATAAAGAATTATTTATCATAAACTGGCTATAATTGATGGATTTAGGCTCCATTAGTCCCATTGATTTGGTCAACGATAGTGTGACAACAAAAAATGACAAATCGTTACTTTTCGCAATCGAAAACTTTAATCGTTAATATCTCCTAAACGGTGCGTCATAGCTCAAAAATAACGAAATTTTTGCAGGCTTAAGCGAAGCAAGTTGTGGGTATTCTGAACGTGTTGCGACTGTCAAAACCTACTTTCCGCTATCGAAAATTATCGATACCGCGTAACTTGTCATAAATTGGTTATAACTAGCTAGTTTACGCTCTTTTAGTCCCACTGATCTGGTCAGTAACAGAACAATTATTTTAAAAACTACTTTTCGTTAATTTTCGCTATCGAAAACTTTAATCGTAAATATCTCCTAAACGGTGCGTCGTAGCTCAAAAATAACGAAATTTTTGAAGGCTTAAGCGAAGCAAGTTGTGGGTATTTCGAACGTATTGCGGCTGTCAAAACCTACTTTTCGGTATCGAAAATTATCGACACCGGGTAAGGTGTCGATAAATTGGTTATAACTAGTTAATTTAGACTCTGTTGTCCCATTGCTCTGGTCAGTAACCGAACAATTTTATAAAAAACTATTTTTCGTTAATTTTCGCTATCGAAAACTTTAATCGTAAATATCTCCTAAACGGTGCGTCGTAGCTCAAAAATAACGAAATTTTTGAAGGCTTAAGCGAAGCAGGTTGTGGATATTCCGAACGTGTTGCGACTGTCAAAACCTACTTTTCGCTATCGAAAATTATCGATACCGCGTAACTTGTCATAAATTGGTTATAACTAGTTAATTTAGACTCTGTTGTCCCATTGCTCTGGTCAGTAACCGAACAATTTTATAAAAAACTATTTTTCGTTAACTTTCGCTATCTAAAACTTTAATCGTAAATATTTCCTAAACGGTGCGTCGTAGCTCAAAAATAATGAAATTTTTGAAGGCTTAAGCGAAGCAAGTTGTGGGTATTCCAAACGTATTGCGACTATTAAAACCCACTTTTCGTTATCGAAAATTATCGATATCGAAAATAACGATATTTCCAAAATGGATGATATAAGGAAAGGAAGTATTCTTTCAAATATATAACATCTACTATAAATTTTCCTTATCAAAATCTATCGATCGAAAATAGATTGCAAATAATATCCAATTTTTTTTAAACTTATGGTTGTGATTTTTTATATTGTCACTCATGTTTGTTTATTACGTTTTTATGTTCAGTAAATAATCAGAAGATAAAATAATATTTTCCTGCCTTTTTTGCTTCTACGATAATTTTAAGAGAAAGTTGGAAAAAGTAGGAAAAATTAAGATTTTCTTCTTTTCAAGCAAAAGGTAGGGGCGGCATTTTTCATGGTGCGTAGGGCGACATTCAGGGTTAATCCGGCCCTGTAACTAACAACTACAACTAAAAACTAAATTACTTATTAGTTAATACTAATAGTTGAATTTTTCAGTCATTAGTTGCAAAAAAGTATTTTTGTCATTGGTTTTTAATTATTAGTTAAAACTAACATCTAGGCATCTAGCCAGTATTGACTAATTTTTGTGTTGAAAATTAATAAATGTTAATAAGGTGTGCTACACTTCACTGAAAGTATCATTTTCCTTTGCATTTACATGATAACAATTAAAATTTGTAAATGACTTTAGTTTTTTAAATTACAGTTTATTTTCATTTTTTAACCCCTCATACTTGTTTTTACGCTACTGGAGAACATTCAATTTTTTGACATAATGATTTATTACTACACTATAATTCCTCGCTTTACCTATTACTCTTACTTTGGTTCGTGATCTACAAAACGACTCTTTGTGGTTCCGTAAAAAATTAGAATTTCAGAAAATCAAGTCCTGAAGCTGTGGTACTCGAAAATCTGGTCAAAATTGTCGATTTTCCCGAAATCCATAAAAGTGCCAATATCTTGAAAACCAACGATTTTTTATCAGACAGTATTTTGATATTTTGGTCAGGCATGTGCTGGTCTGTCATCCTTCCAATGGATATCGTTGATTTTTGGGACACTCTGTACATACGCGTTACGTATCTCAACTGATATCAATTTAATTGAGGTCACTGACAATCACTTTGATCACTGATATCTTAAAATGTTGTCTAATATCAAACGGTTTCCTGACAGTTAGTCTCACTGGAAAGTAGATAATGGTAATTTATACAAATTTTGCAGTCCGGTAAACCCGCTTAATATTGAATGCCTTGCAAGAATGTCACAACAGTGTAACACCTGGTCACTTTGGTTGTTGTAAAACTCTCTGTCGTCCTTCTCAAAACTATTATTGGCCTGGAAAGCGTAATGATGTTCTACAGTATTGTCCACCAGATTTATGTACACAAACAATTGTTGCAACAAAATTCACTCATATCTAGAGAATATTGAAAGTGAACTAAAAGTGATAATGCAGGTTATTTCAAATACAACAACATCTTCAGTGTTTAACGTTTTAATTTAACGTTAGATTTAAGAAACTGGAAAATCAAAGACTATTTTCGAATAACCTATATAAATAGCTATGCATGCAATATCAACACTTAAAGATATGTAAGGTGAAATTTATAAATGAATTATAAAAGCCAGCTTAACAAAATCGGTTATGACAACGTCTTTAAACGTTCGCGAAACGTTATTACAACTAATTTATAACATTTACGGTTTTATAATCCATGTTATACAACGGTTATATAACCATTGTCTAACTTTAGTTTGTTTATTTGGGATCTGTCTCATGGCTTCCTTTATTTCTTTTAACTCACTAGTTTTTTCAGCCGCTGTAGGGGCGGAGGTAGCAACAGCGCATGCATATCCTTCAAGAGCTGAGCGACGAGGCATGTGGCCTAAGAGCTTTCGTCTTGCCTTTGGATAGGTTAACCTATCCAGGGCTCTCAACTGTTGAATTGCGGATTCTTGTTTAAAGATGGGGCAATTCCTCGACTTAGCTGAGTGATTGCCCCCACAGTTTATGCACTTTATAGGCTCGTCACATGGCCGTCCTTCATGTAACGGCCGATCACACAGGCAAATCTTTGCGCTATACTACACTTTTTTGAGACGTGGCCGTACCTTTGGCATTTATAACACCGCATCGGTGCTGGGAAGTACGGTTCCACGTCCACTTTAGTGAAAAGGCCGACGATTACTTCTTTAGGTACAGTGACCCGATTGAATTGAGGGGGATTTGGGATGTTTATTCCCCCTATTATACTTCAGCCTTTTCGCTTCAATTACCCCCTGTGAAGACATCTCCGGTACTATCTCTTACAGGGTACTGTATGCATGATAATGCCCCTGGAATAGTTTAATACTCCGTGGGGCACCATCTCTACTGCGTACTGACCTAATTCTTTCAAGCAGTGTTCCCTCTAAGCTGTGCGCGTGTGTGCGCGCACATAAATTTTAAACATAGCGCACATGAAAAATATTCGCGCGCACAGGAAAATTTTTTTCGTGCAGAAAATACAATTGCAACTGCATATGAAATCCATTTAAAAAAAAATAAAATGAAAAACAAAAATTGAATCAAATATAGTTTTAGATTTAAATAAACCACTATAGTATTTGTGTATAGGCACTTGTATAAGTAAGTGTAGATGTCAGTGTAGATTTTCTTATTTTTCATTTGAATGAAAAGGAAAAGCCACAGTAATCAGTTAAATTCTATTTTCACGAACTAATGATTTGACTTGATTTTAGAGTAGTTTTTTTTTTTCATTGTGTTCCGTTGAACTGTATATATTATAGTACAAGTGGTATGCTTGCTGTAAGATCGAGTTAATGCGATAAGTAGGTACAAAATTTAGCTGAATGTTAATAATATTCTGTATTGTATTTTTTTTTATTATATGCGCTTTTTTAATTGCCGCGCACATTTTTTTTGTTTTGGAAAAAACTGCACACTCTTAAAAAAGTGCGCACACAGGTTACAAAAAATTAGAGGGAACACTGCTTTCAAGTTTTGAATTTTGTCTGATTGGGCCTGTGAAAGTGCCTCTATGAGCAACCCTTGGCCCGATAGTTTGGGATCCTTAACTTGTCCAATACTGCTATTTACTAATTTTGCCAAAAGGAAGGGACTGATTTTACTAAAGTCACCTTCCTTTGGCTTGACAACTAAAAACTTTGTAAAATTTGACACTGGCATTCTTGGGGATTCCAAATGTATTGGATTTCCACGATGTTTCCCATTTTTTGATTGGGGAGGGTTACCCATTTTCGTTTACGTACTAGCTCCGCTGGGTTGCGGAGCAGGTACAATAGACGCGGTAGCGGGACCAGCCTCGCGACTTTTTCTCACGCCAAATGACGGCGGTGGAGCTTGGTTCGCGTCCGGTTTGGAGGGCCCGAATTCGCCCGAAGAAATATTGTTTTTGACTTCCATACGATGCAATACATTAAAACCCGCATGCCACTCCCCACCCTACACGGATCCTCATCAGGGACGTGGGACTCCCACGCCAGGGATACAGAATGAGGGGCCTTAGGAACAAGCCCTTTGCCCCAGTGATACTCACGACCCCGGGGCGCTCGAATTTACTGCGGCCGGTGCATATCCGTAGCTACAATCTATGCTTGAAGCCAGGGCCAAAATGAAATGTTGTTCCACCGTACTCGCAAGTACGACTTCTCTCAGTCACCAGGATCCCCTTTTCCAAGCAATTCCGCTAAGCAACACATGAACTAGTGTGGGTCCCAGAGACGACTTGAAGTTGGAACAATAAAGAAGAATGAGCACAAAATAAAACCAAAAACAAAAAGAAACAAAAGAAAAGCGAGAACCTGAAACAAAAAAAATAAAAATAACGAAAACAAAAAACAATAAAACAAAACGAAATTATAATAAAGGTTGCAAAGAGCAGACTTCACAATTTAATTAGTAATTCAGGATAAGGCTAAAGAGTGAAATTTGACAAAAATTCTAAAATATTCTACCCATCAACTAACAGAGATTTTGAAAAACCGATTGTTCCATTGGATTGGTCACCAAAAAAAGAGACAAAATACCAAATTTTGACAAAATTTCCAGAATATTCTATTCTTCAACTAGCAAAGATGTTTAGAAATCGATTGCGTCATTCGTTAGGACACCAAACAAGAGACAAAATAACACATTTAGACAAAAGTTCTAGAATATTCTATTCTTCAGCTAACAAATATATCGAAAAACAGATTTCAACATCGGATTGATGAATGAAAAAGAGATCAAAAAACACTTTTGGAAAACTGTTGCAGAATATTTTATTTGGCAACCAAAAAAGTTATCGAAAATCGGCCTCTAGAACTTTTGTCTAAATACGCTCCTTGGCCTCTTTCTTGATGATCAATTCAATGATGAAGTCTGTTTTTCGGTTTCTTTGTTGGTTAACGAATAGAATGTTCTAGAACATTTGTTAAATTATGGTACTGATTTCTTTTTAGATGACCAATTTAATGGTGTAATCGGTTTTCCTATATATTTGCTAGTTTACGAATAGAATATCCTAGAATCTAGAATATTTATCTAATTTAGCTATAAGCACTCTTTTTCGATGACCAATCCAACTATGACGTCGGGTTTTTGCTTTCTTTACTAGCCAACGAATAGAATATTCTAGAACAATAGTTAAAATGTGATATTTGATCTCTTTTTCAATGATCAATCCAGTAGTGCAATCCGTTTTTCGACATCTTTGCTAATTAACGAATAGAATATACTAGAACTATTATCAACTTCTACTATTTTACGTCAATTACAATAGTTAGTAGGGAGGAGAAGAGAAATCGGTTTTCAACATTTTTACTGGTTTCCAAATACAATGCTCTGGAACTATGTGTTCAATTATTCCTTTCGACACCTAAATTTGTAAACAAGCAGGTATTTTAGGTATATGAATGTTATCATATTTTCAAAATGGGTCACCTACTTCTCAAAAAGAAAAATAATTATTTCAATTTGACACTAAGTTATACAGTGTATTAGTTCTAAAGCATTGTTGTGATTTATATTATTTCCAATTTTCTTTATTAATAAACACTTAAATTTCCAAATTACCATATATTTTTTATATTAAAAATATTTCAAGTAATAATTTAAGTCTGTGGGTTGCAATGACTACAGTAAACTTTTGTGATACCGTTATTGCTTAGTGCAACAGCCACAACCATTAGAGGGGAAGTGATGACGTATCAGTGTTTAAGTGTGGTTTGGGTAGCTCGCATTTACACTGACGAGCAAAAATCGTCAAGTATTTTATATAAACATATCATTTAAAAAAAAATACAAAACAGTTCTTTTTGAAAACTTTTTATTTAAATTATTTTTAACATTAGTAAGAAAAATAACAATAAGAATTCCAAAAATTGTTTACCATCTTGACAAACAATCGACTAAATGAAACCTGATACATTTGACCAATTTTGCACCCATTCAAAAAGAGTGGTTTATTCGGTTATTTTTTAAAGTTTGAAGCATCACTATTGCTCCGTGGTTACAACATTTATTTTATTTATTTCTTTAAAGCATTGTACATTGAAATGAAGCCGATAAACAATTCAATAAAAAATGAAGTTTTATCTTTATTAAAAGAAGGTCATTCTACACGTTTTATTGAAATATTTAAAAAAAAAAAACAGTAACCAAGTATTTCCTACAACAAAACGAGGAAGAAGGAATATTTTATCCGATCGAGATGCTAGGATATTGGCTAAATTAGTTATCAGTGGAAAAACTTGAAAGAGTGGTTTATCAGAAGAAGAAGTCTTTTTTCAGCATGATGGAGACCCTAAGCATACGGCAAAAATTGTTTCTAAATGGCTTAATGACGAACAAATCAACGTTCTCAAGTGGCCTACTCAAAGCCCGGATTTGAATCCAATAGAAAATGTTTGGGCACAAATCAAAAGACGCTTAGCGAATTATCCCGATTATCCCTCCGGACTTCATGAACTATGGCAACGAGTAAAACGAGAGTGGTTTAATATTCCCGTAGATTTTGTTAGAAATTTGTACGAAAGTATGCCAAGAAGAATGGCACACCTTCGAAAAGCGAAAGGCTTTTGGACAAATTATTAAATTTATAAGTGCATATTACAAATTTGTTTGTTAATTTGTTGAGAGCAAAATTGGTCAAATGTATAAAACTTCAAATAACATATTTTATACTAAGGTAGTGAATAATTCCTGAAATGTTTGTGTTGTTTTTGTTAGTATCATTAACAATATTCAAAATAAAAATTCCTTCGAGGAATAGGATTTTTCTTTACTTTCAAATGAAAGAATTTTTCGAAAAATGTACCATTTATGCTGGTCAGTGTACATTTGGGAGTGTTTCCATTTGAAAATAAGCACTGTAATTATAAAAATACTCAAACCTTTTTCTGTAATTATTTCTTATTCATTATTGTACTTTTTGAATACCGTTAGTTGGGGCGAATCTGGACGATTTTTTCGGTTTTTTGGCAATGAATTGTTTACAGTTTATCTAAAAAATTCTAAAAGAATAATTTAAATGCTTTAATATCACGAGCATAAAGGGCAGTAATAAAAATATCAAAATTGGTACTGGGCGATTCCATTATTGCGGGTGCAACATTTAGACACATTTAAAGTTTCTTACTGATAAAATATAAAACATTTTGAATTAAATTAATCTTTGAAGAGCTACATTTTAATATGTTCTTTTTGGATTTGTTTATAAGAATTTCAATAAAATATATAAATAGTTATCAGAGAGGTTTAAAAAGCTATCACAGGTGCAAGAAAATTGGCCCACCTGTTCCGGATTATAATACAAAAACTCAAAAGTTTGTTAATTGTGAAACATTTATTATATTAAGCATGATATTTTGAAAGCATGATAAATAAATCAATTAAAATAAACAAAAAAATTATACAAAACAAAAATAAATAATGAATTTTTCGCTTTTGAAGCAATTGCGGGTGCAACACCAAATTATCGCGGGTGCAACGCGTCTAACTTAGGAAAACATAAACGTCATTATAAGCACGTATATTAACAAAGTAAGAGATCAAACGATCTATATTACTAATACATTTTTTGTCACTCAATTATTTCTTTTCGAATACGTCAATATTCGCCGAAAATTCTATTAATATACTATTGCCATCAATTTTCTTCTCTGGTGTTTCCAATTTTGCGATAATATCTTCAAATTGAACGTCTGCTATATCATTCGCAATTTCGATGAGGATTTTACCATCAATCGTCCTCAGAAATTGTACTTTAACTTCTCCGTCTCCATCTATATCGCTTTGACACACCCCCACGTAGCGATATTGTGTAACTTTTTTGCCAGATTTACAGAGCAGCTGTACGAGCACGTACGAACCAGCACAAATATATTTTTATGAGATAGCAGTGACAGCACCAGTTTTAATGCATGCTTCTGCTGGAAACCTCGAGGGTTCAAGAGACGTTGTCGGAGATTCATCATCTGAGTCGCTGTAAACATAGGAAATGCGCAGTTTTGTCCTATATGGTATGCAAAATTCCCTCTGATTCGATACTGAGTGCACAGGTACATCAAAACACAGAGATTTTTCGTGTACCGGACGTGAAAGAAGTTTCAAATCTTCATCGTCCCAGTCGCTTTCTGTTTCGCTGGCAATTTTCAAAACCAACGTGCTCTTGAGATGAGATTGAGAGGTTCGCGCCACAGAAATGTTGTTGCCCTCTTCAAACTGGAAGAAATGTTTTGACTGAATGCCTGGTATATTTTTCAGCTCTTTCCATTTATCATCTAACATGGCCTTCTCTTTTTCAACCTGTTCTTTTGATACGAACATAAAGAATATATTTGTAGAGAGACTGCGTGCCAGGTCATAGAATTCTTCAGCACTGTTAACGATAGCTCTTCGGGATTTAACTGCGATCCACACTGATCTTTTAACACTTCTCCCGATTCCATCGACGGTACCTTTGCCATGTGAGGCAGCAAAAAAGTTCCATTCGAGGTGAGTGAATCCGTATTTTGTTTTGAGTGCATTCATGCTTGCCATTATGTAGCGATTCTTGAATTGAGCCGCGCAATTATCGCTGAAGATGTATGTAGATGTGATATTATCACTGATCGACTTGGTGTACTGAAGAATTTTCTGCAGAAAGAAATGCAGACTATATTTACTGTGACTTAATTCATCACTTACTATGACCACTGAATGGAGTTTGTCGGTAGTTCAAATACAGCACGTGAAAAGCGTAACTTGATCATGAGACCAGTGTGCTGATTGTATTTCATCTTGACTGATCAGCCCATAGTTCTCCGCAAAGTCGATTTGTACAATTGCTTTCTCGCTTGTCAAGTTTTGTTTTGTATTTTGAAAGTACTCGGACTGAGCATTTTTAACAAAAAAATGCAGCTTAAATTTAGCAGTGCTGTCACGTAGTTCATCTAGCGCTTCTTCGAAAGGTTTGCGAATTACAATCTGTTTTGGCCTCTGTTGGTAAGAAATCCAAGCCTTCCAATTAACACTGGGATTGGAATCTAGGGTAATATCCCAAATGTTTGATTCTTTGCATACATCGCAACTACTAGACATGCAATCTTCGTTATTCATATCACACGATACCTGGTTTAGCAGCTCTTGATACGTTTTCAGAAAGTCGCTCGCATATTTTGAAATCGCGAGAAGAAGATTAATATAGTTTGAGTGTGTTGTACACACGCAAATATTGTGGGGAGTATTGCTGATAGGCAGAACGTGAGCAGGTCTCTGTTTATAAAAAAATAGTCTTACCGAAAACAGATATTTCGGGGTAAGTTGTTTTAAAAACTTCGAAGGCTTCACTGATGCTCATAACCATTGTTCTCTTCTGAATTTTCAACGTCGTTCCCGTATTCGACTTAACTGATTTCACATCTTTCATCCCAGACATTTGTCTACTAATATCGTCCCTATTATAAAAATAAAAAATCTGTTTTTTGATTTGATCTGTCAATTTCCGAGGCGTTGCAATAGCAGAGCTATTTTGGTCAGATACAGTAACTTTAAATTCAGCAGCAATTTTTTTACAACTTCAACTGCTTTAGTAGGTCTAGCAGGCAGATTACACTTCAATTTTGCACTGCCTTTCCCAATGTGCGAGGACTGCTGTATCTAACGCCTGTTCTTTGAATTTGTTTTTCTTTACGACGCTTCCTAGTCGCCTGCATTCTTTCCCTTGACCTGATTCTGGCTAATATTTTCAAATCTTCATCTGCCTCCATCTTTCTTTTTATTACTTCTCTCCGTTTCGAATCACGATATCTTTCTCGACGAAGATGGTCTGCACGAAGTTCAGCATTTTCTTTCAATTTTCGTCTATATTTTTGTGAAGCAATCTCTTTCCGTTGTTCTCCTGTCATTTTAGCCGATATTTCTCTGAAAAAGAGCGAAAGGTTAACATAAAAGCTTATTAAATATGATCAGCCAATCATATACAGCATATATAATTATTCAAGGCTTAATAGTTCAATTAAATACGACAAATGACAACATAATGTTGGGATTCAAAAATGTTGCGCCCGCGATCCTAATATCGCGATCCCGGGTGCAACCAATTTGAGTCAACGTTTATTTCAATTCAACTTACAATATACTACTAATTACGATGAACTTAAATTTTTGTTTGATTTCTTCTTACTTCTACCAAGTTTCAAAATTTAAGTGCACTTATTTCTATGAAAAAACCAAACTTTTATATCTTTTATATCGCGGATGCAACAAGCTAGGCACTGGCTTCTTGTAGTCAAAAATACTTAAAAAGTAATAACAAATACTTACATGTTTTTGCATAAACGAATAAACGAATATTGTTACAACAAGATGATCAGTTAAAATATAACCTTAAACTGTCGATAGCACCTATTTCGCGCAAGTAGTGCCAAGCACAAGTTGTCAGTTGCACTAACCCTTTGAATGTTGACGATTCAAAGCGCGCGAAAAATTAAAATATCAACTTATGTTCATAAAAAGTAAATTTAGAGTCATTCGGGGCAAATTTGCGCACTTAGCACTTTTCATGCATCCTGGGTATAAACTAGAAGAGTTAGGAAAATAAAAGTATTTAATTTTAATTGACCATTTATTAGGTTATAAATCAAACTTACAACATAACTGAAAAAACGGATTACAATATTTCAAAATATAGAATAAAGACAGGTTGGAATGCGTTCACTTGACCAGTCAGTTCAGGGTGGCGTTTCAAAAAACACTCAATCCAATCGCGGCCTGCCATTCTGGAACAGTTATCGAAGCGGTGCTCGATTTTATTAATAGTAGCATATTCATAAGCTAAGCGCCTCAAATCATTAATTGTCAGACCAAAATATCTGTCATCCATTTGCTTGCAATGAATCACAAACTCTGCTTCTTGTACATCATTGAAAGTTGGTTTAAAGGGACCCATAGAAGAGGCAACTTTGCCTAATTTTAATCCTTTTCGAAGGCATGACTCGCTTATACCGATGGAAACTGCAGCTTCTCTTTTGCTTTTCCCCATTTCAATAAGTTTCTTTGCTTTTACAATTTGCTGTTCGGTGGCAGGTGCAATTTCGGATTTTTTCCTAATGTAATTTCTCGGCATGATGACCACACACTGAAAAGTAAAATAATAACATTCAATAAACCAATAAATAGACAGAACACAGTTCGTATGAAACCATTTATATATATATATATATATATATATATATATATATATATATATATATATATATATATATATTAAAAAAGAGAAAAACAATAACAAATTTGTTAAATTATTAAAAATCACAAAGTGATTGAAATAATTATCCGGATCGGCCGGGAATCGAACCCAGGATCTCCTGGTAACTAGCCAGGTGTGCTGACCTCTACACCAACGATCCCATGCTCGGTAAGCGGCCGAGCCGGACACCCATTCAATCACCTATATGTATTAGTACTCTCTCTGATTCCAGAAACAGTTACAATTTTAATTTCAAATATTATCGAGTGCTTGTGAGACACTACTACGTGTGACAAACTTTTGTTTGCATTTCAACAGAGAGAGTACTAATACATATAGGTGATTGAATGGGTGTCCGGCTTGGCCGCTTACCGAGCATGGGATCGTTGGTGTAGAGGTCAGCACACCTGGCTAGTTACCAGGAGATCCTGGGTTCAATTCCCGGCCGATCCGGATAATTTTTTCAATCACTTTGTGATTTTTAATTTACATGTGGCTTTTGGTCATACTATACCAAAGAAATCGAGTGCTTAAAGTTTCAGTTTAGCTGAACGATTAGTGAACATACCAATACTGCGTGTGTTGAAATGCAAACAAAAGTTTGTCACACGTAGTAGTGTCTCACAAGCACTCGATAATATTTGAAATTAAAATTGTAACTGTTTCTCGAATCAGAGAGAGTACTAATACATATAGGCGATTGAATGGGTGTCCGGCTCGGCCGCTTACCGAGCATGGGATCGTTGGTGTAGAGGTCAGCACACCTGGCTAGTTACCAGGAGATCCTGGGTTCGATTCCCGGCCGATCCGGATAATTTTTTCAATCACTTTGTGATTTTTAATTTACATGTGGCTTTTGGTCATACTATACCAAAGAAATCGAGTGCTTAAAGTTTCACTTTAGCTGAACGATTAGTGAACATATCAATACTGCGTGTGTTGAAATGCAAACAAAAGTTTGTCACACGTAGTAGTGTCTCACAAGCACTCGATAATATTTGAAATTAAAATTGTTAAATTATTATTTATTGTAGCTATATTGTTATATAATCTGTTGACGCAATCCATTCATGTATCATATGACAATATGGAATAAAGTTTATTATTATTATTATATATATATATATATATATATATATATATATATATATATATATATATATATATATATACATATATATATATATATATATATATATATATATATATATATATATATATATATATATAATAATAAACTTTATTCCATATTTTCATATGATACATGAATGGATTGCGTCAACAGATTATATAACAATATAGCTACAATAAATAATAATTTAACAAATTTGTTATTGTTTTTCTCTTTTTTAATTTTAAAATATTATTTTGAAAAGAAATCCTCTAATTTATAGTCACATTCTCCTACAAGATAGTCTTTTAATTTTTTGTTACAATTTTTTACAGTTAAGTCTCTCAATTCAGGTATATCTTTGTTAATTTTATTTACAATTTTAATGATGCTATTATAAGGTCCTTTTTGCAGTAATGTCATATTGGAAAAAGTCGCGATAAGCAAATTGAATCGCGTTTGGTAAGTATGACTTGGAACACTATTCGAAAATATATATGAATGTTTTAAAAAGAATTTTACACACTCCATCACATATAAGTCATATACCGTTAATATTTTCAAATGTACAAACAAAGGTCTACATGAAACTCGTGGCTTTTCTTTAGCGATAGCTCTTATAAATCTCTTCTGCAAAACAAACAGATTACTAACATATGTTGAATTTCCCCACAAAATTATCCCATATCTTAATCTGGATTCAATGTTAGCATAATACATTTTCAAAAGTGTCTCTTGTGGAACAATTTTGCTAAGATTTAACAATAAATAAACATATTTATTTAAATCTCTTATTAAATACGCAATATGTGTTTCCCAACCTAGTGATCTGTCCAAATGGATACCGAGTAATTTAATACTACTAGATAGATTTATATTGCCAATATTTGGTAGTACAAAACTATTGGATATATTGCCATATTTGCCGAAAGTTATATGTTGAGTTTTATTTAAATTTAGTTTCAAACCATTTGTATGGAACCAATTTGAGGCAGTTGATATTAACTTATCAGCCTGATTTGCCAGTTTCTCTTCTGAATTACCCTTGCAAATGATTGTTGTGTCATCAGCAAATAAAATTATATTGCCACTCATAATTTGAGGTAGGTCATTTATATACAAGATAAAAAGTAACGGTTCTAATACAGATCCTTGTGGGACGCCCTTTCTTATAATTAAATTTTTTGACGAGTAAATGTTACTACATCCATTTTCTTCTTGTATAATTTGAACAATTTGTTCTCTATTTGTTAAATACGATTTAATTAAATCTAAGGCTGTCCCACGGATTCCATAGTCATAAAGCTTAGATAAAAGTTTGTAATGATCGACACAATCAAATGCCTTAGATAAATCAAAAGAAGAAAGCAAACAATGCTTTTTATCATTCCAAGTATTTAGTACATCAGTAACTGTCTCAAATAGTGCAAGTGTGGTCGAGCCTTTCGGTCTAAAACCATATTGTGAATGACTTATTACGTTCCATGAGGAAAAGAATGCAATTAGCCTACTGTGAATAATTTTTTCAACTACTTTAGAAATTATAGGTAAAATTGATATGGGACGGTAATTATTCATATCAGTAGTATTACCTTTTTTATAAAGAGGTTTCACTATAGCGGTTTTTAATTGTTTAGGGAAATGACCTTGACTTAAGCAATTATTTATGATATGACAAATAGGTAATGTGAAGTAATGTACAAAGTTTTTCAAAATTATAGTAGGTATTTCATCAATACCCACTGACTTTTTGTTATTTAAATTTGAAATTACTTCCATTATTTCATCTTCATCTGTTGGAAACATAAATATACTATTGTTATTAAAATGTTTGGACAATACGTCACTGTTTGGTGACGGTGTGTTCAAATTTAATGTCTTTGCTGTGTTAATGTACATATTATTAAACTCGTTAGCAATATGTTGCGGGTTTGTAATTTCACTATTTTCTACTTTAATCATATGGGGTAGATTTGATTTTTTTCGACAATTTACATTACTACTGAATTTGTTTATAATGTTCCAAGCCATCCTAGACTTATTATCAGAACTATTTAACATATTATCATAGTAATTTCTTTTAGCTTCATTAATCGATTTTTTTAAATTTTTGCAAAAAATTTTATAATTATCACTTAAGTTACTTACGTCTACATTAAGCGATTTCATATCTCTAATTAACACTTTCAGTCCCACGGCTTCGGCATCCGAAACCAAACAAAACTTCCCCAGAGGCCGACCGCGATCAATGATTAATTGATTAGTTGATTACTCATTATGTGTGCGATGTTTATCATGTTTATCATTCTTCATCACACGGATGTGTGCCCATTGACACAAATACATACATACCAACAAACACTACTCTCTTGGTTTCTATGTATAAAAAATTTTAAGACAAACAAAAAATACATAAAAAATATAATTTATATTTTTAAATAAAATTGATTTGAATGCCGGTATCACGTAGTACGTCTACGTCTGTTTACAGTTTTACACATACATACGTGTGGAACTGTGTTGTGTGTTTGAATCATTTTATTTTATGTATTTGTTTATATAGTTTTTTTTTTTTTAAATATTGCCGGCTTCCGGGGAAATTTACTATGAAAGTGCTCGGGCCTCATAGTGTTAACAAGTACATATCACGTTTACGTGCACACTCTTGCTTTATTTGATTTGTTATCCACATTTTAGTTTCACTATTATAATTAGCACATTTTTTCACTTTTATTTTAGGAAACGCCACATTAAAACAATAGGAAAGTGTGTCACTAAAACACTGGTAACATTCATCCGGATCACTACGGTTAAAAACCGATAACCAGTTTTCTTTTGATATGAGATAATCAAATAGAAGATAATTATCCTCAGAAAACGATCTTATATACCTGTTACACTTCCAATTTTTTGACATTACATACACAATTTTCTAATTTAATTTGTACCGCATCATGATCAGATATACGATTAACAATATTTTTTGTTGCATAAGTATTGCCTACATTTGTTATTATGTTGTCAATTAATGATTGAGAGATGTTTGTTATTCTTGTAGGAGTTGTGACTGTACAAGTTAAATTAAAAGAGCTGATTATATTACAAAATTGAATACATTTTGTGTCATTAACATTTAAAAAATTAATATTGAAATCACCCAAAATAACAATTTTAAAGTTGATCGAATTAGATATTAAAAACAGATCTTCTAATAATTTAAAGAAATAGTTTAAATCGCTATTTGGTGCTCGATATACACACACGATAATTAATTTTAATTTCGAAATTTTTATAACGCAACATTCAAAATTTTTTTCGGAGGTTTTGATTTCAATTATTTCGGATTCATAATGTTTTTTAACATAGATTGCAACGCCACCATGTATAAATTCACTTCTACAGAAAGATGATGATAATTTGTACCCTTCTAGATGTGTAGTTAAAATTTCGTCTTTTTTTAACCAATGTTCTGATACGCAGAAGATGTCAGGAGCATACTCGTCTAGAAAAATTTCTATTTCGGTAATTTTGTTTCGTAAACATTGTGTGTTTAAGTGAATTATGTTTAGTGAACATTTTGCGTGTAGCAAGTTTTTAGAACACCGCCGATTGTCTTCGAAAAATATAACGCTTAACAAGCATATGAATAGGCCAGAAGCTAGCGTCATATAATTTTTCTTTTAATTCTTCTGGAGCTCCAACTTTAAAACTCCAGTTTCTACTCCGTTCGTCATTATTTAGAGGCTCACACTCAAACGAATGTTGAGGGAATCTCATTTTCAGGTAATTTTCAACTTTACTTTTGTCTGTACCATTCATAATTCTGCCTAAATAAAGCCAAATTTTCTTTTCTGATGCACATAATTCGTCATCATCAGATGGTGGTTGGTTTCCAAAGACAATCGAAGGATTACCCTTTAGTTTACGTTCAGCAGATTTTTTTATATTCTTTTGAGCTTTATCACCATTGATCGATTTAGAATTATCCGCTACGCAATCCGCCTTATTTTGGTCTGCTCTAGTATCAAATTTATTGGACTTTTGTTCATTAATTATTTCTTGGTTATGGTTTACCTGATTTATTACTTTTCCGGTTTATATATATATATATATATATATATATATATATATATATATATATATATATATATATATATATATATATATATATATATATATATATGTAGCAATTGTAGCATACTCGGGGCAAGTGTACGCATACGCACACTTATCCGCGCACACTTTACCCAGGACCTAAATTTCAATTGAAAGCTTACAAAAACATAAGTAGCGAACATAACCTCAAAATTTTTTGATGAAATTTAACGTAATTAATGCCATAATTTAAATAAAACTGACTTACCGTTTCTAAATATATCTAAATAAACGTAGGTGTAACACTTTTTGCCGTAACACAAAAAACTACTGATAAAAGTAGCAAATAAATTTTTTAGTTAGAAAACGTGAACGAGTGGCCGGACAGCGCAATGACAAATTGTAACTAATTTGCTATGCTTGCCTCTTCGATCCCTGAGCACAACCGTCTAACTCCCACTCCTCGTTCCGGAGATAGAGGGGATGCGCTCACTTACCCGCTGCGCTCAGTTACCCCAAATGACTCTATTATTAAATTTAAATCTTTTTCTTTGTATTAGCATCAATAGAAGTAACAAATACTTCGATTTAGAAATTGATGTCGAGAATCGTCTATAGCGGAATCACCCTACTGCAACATTTTTTTTTTTTGGTTATACAGTGTCCAGATTCGCCCCACATATAGGGGCGAATCTGGACAGTGCTTTATTTGCAATATAAATCACACTCTCAGTCAGTCATGCATATGGGTGAAATCGAACATAAAAAAATAAAAATAGCTGAATTTCCAATCTGGAAATTCGCTAAAATAAATATCTGCATCAGGGAATGACTTTTGATGGATGGAATAAAATATTTTGGATTTAAATGAATTTTATTTCGATTTGCCTCTGAGTCTATCATGCAAGGTCGATTTGGGAACATGGAAATATTCAGCAGCTTGTCTGAGCGATTTTCTTTTATATTTAATATCGGAAAGCAGAGGTGCAACAACTACATATCTACAGGGGGTCTAACAAAAATTTGAATAATCAAATTTTTTGATAACGCAGTTCTCCGATAACTGACAACTGATAAAATGTCTCCGAAAATTTGATTTTCAAATAAAAAATATTAGTAAACCACAAAAAATTTTACTTTTCAATATAGATAAAATAAATTGAAGGAAAATTTCAGGTAAGTTTAGGGAGTCCGGACCCCTTGAACCTCCCTGGTTATTGCGCCTCTGTCGAAAAGAGCCGATTTTATGTTATCTAGACTACAGTTCATGTAGTTTATACCCACTTTCTTTTTATATTGACGCACCATGGTGTATGAATTCGCCTCAGCTATAGACAATTTTTTTTAAATTAATTTATAAAAACAAAATTAAGCACAATACAGCTTTCATTTTTGGTACATATGTACATTGTCAACAAAACGCCAAACATTTTGTTGTCATATATATAACAGTTTTTTTTTTTTTTTTTGTACAGAAGTTTCTTTATAAGATTTCAAAACGCGCGTTATTTTTAAAAATTATAAGCAATGCGCCTGTAAAATAACAAAATACAAATATGCCACGTTCACCGCTTTTCTTCGATGACTAACTCATAACTGACAAAATTCAGTAGCATAGATTTATCTATGACCTTGTGCGGTGATAACACTGACGAAGAAATATCGAGATGTAGCTCTGTCCAGATTCGCCCCAACTGATGGTACTACATAGTATGTTTTATGAAAAAGAATTACTATTTAATTATAAAATAATACCATAATCTCTAATCTTATTTTTTTCAACCTCACATATTTATGTAGCACTAAACCTTTTGTTAAATCGGGTACCTTCAGAGACGATGCCAACAGCAAAGGTTTTTAATTTTGAAATGAAAAATGTTAATATTATTTTTATTAATAGTAATAAAACTTTAAAATTGTATTAACTATTGTTTATAACTAATACTATTTTTCATAAATATAAGCCGATCAAATACGAAAACATACCGCCAATAATAATATGGTACATATTTATCAACATACTGCGCCTGCGAACTCTAGAAAGTTGTTTCTTGATCAAATACGAGTTTGGCTGGTCGTTCATTGGATGCGGATATGTATGAAATTTAATCCGGAGGAATACGCATGGAAACGGACGAACGATCCAAACAACTGTGAAATAATACGTCCTCGTCCATTGAAAGCGTTTCTTTGTTCGTCCGTTTATATGCGTATTCGTCTGAATTAAATTTCACACATATCCGCATCCAATGGACGACCAGACTTATGTGGATAAAAACGTTACTTTTTCAAAAATTTCTTTTATATAATATGATATACGATGTTTTGTCACAAAACTAAATTAGGTCATGATATACGAGTTTGAATTTTATTGGATTAAAATTTTGTCCTTTAACTACACACACCGGCATAATTAGCGGAACATAAAAAAGTATGAAAATCTATTTATTTAACAAAGTTGGCTGCTTTTTTTCTTTTCATTTTTACTTAAAATCATATTGAAGTAACGAATCAATTGACTGTCACTTTTCAGAGAATTGTTTTTATTTATTATTGATGGAAATCTTTTTAAGAGATCTGTCACTTTTGAATTTATTACGAATTTTGTCTCTAATTTCTTAAATTTTCATGATAAAATCGTTATTTCTACACTATTGCCGGTGCTAAGTTCTGATTAATATCTAAAATATCATTATGCCCGACTTAACACCCTTTGAAATTATCAGAGCACTGCAGTTGAGAAACAATAATCAGGCCTACAGAAAGATCTCCAGAATTCTTCGTCGACCCTTGTCAACAATTCATCGCAGTATCCAACGCTTCAGACAGACTGATTCTCTTACGAGAAGAAGGGGACAAGGCAGGAAAAGGTGTACTTCGAGAAGACATGACCGTTTTATTCAACTTCATAAAAAACCACGTCTTACGACTTTTGAACTCAGAAATGAACTTGAAGAAGTTCGAGAAGTAGCAATTAGTGAGCGAACGAGACGAAGAAGGTTCGAAGAAACTGGTTTAAGATCGTATGTTCCCGCCAAGGCCACAAAATTGGAAGTACATCATCGTAGAAACAGATTGAGTTTGGAATATGGACCAACGGAGTCAAGTCTTGTTCACTGATGAGTGTAGAATTCTTATAAATAATATTGATGGAAGGCAGAGAATATGGAGACGCCAAGGGGAACGGTATATTCATCCAATTTTGAAAATACTGAATCTTACGGTGGAGGGTCGATAATGGTTCGGGGAGGGATATGTTTGGGAGCTCGCGCGGACATGAAGATATTCGATGGGGGTAGTCTGAATGCAGATCGCTATATAAGAGACATTTTGGAAGAAATTGTGGTACCATTTGCCCCTTTCATCGGTGATCGTTTTGTCTTAATGCAGGATAATGCTCGGCCACACACTGCTAATTCCATACGAGCGTACCTTAATGAAGTCGGTATCGCAGCTATGGAGTGGCCAACAAGATCTCCTGATATGAATCCGATAGAGCACGTCTGGGGTCTACTGAAACGAAATTTAAAATACAGAATGCCGCTTCCTCTTAATGTGGTCGAACTTCGAACTGCCGTAGTTGAAGAATGGCAAAGACTGCCCCAGGAGATTATAGACAACATAATTCTGAGTACACCAAAACGAATGGAAGCTGTGATAAGTGCACGGGGAGGAAACACGCGATATTAAAACGCTGTTTTTCATTTTATATTTGTTAAATTATTTGTAATTTAAATGTTTCTTAGACGACATAAGATTCCAAAAATTTGCCATTTCATGTAGTTACTTGTTTTTGTTACGAAAAATAAAGGTATATCGACTTGTGAACATGTAATTTTAAGTGAATAATTAAATGAGATTAATAGCTACTTAAAATTAACTGGTTTTGTTTGATTTTTATTTATATTTTGTATGTTCCGCTAATTATGCCGGTGTGTGTATATTGCAATATTTCTTAGTGCATCATATAGGGAAGTGAATTATGAATCTTCAAAATTCCTGGAGTTGCTTTGATTTGTTTCATAAGTTTAGTTTTCAGAAACCAAACAAATGGATTCTGATATAAATGGTTGTTTGCTTTCAGTACTTCAAAAGAGCTTTAGTTATGGTTACCATAATTAACGATTGTTTCCTTTCGTAATAATCTATATTGTCTGTTCTGTAATATGTGTAATTCATATTCTTCACCCTGATATTAGGCTCGAAAAAACTTATTTTAAACATTATGTTTAAAAGTGAATAGATATCTTTTTTTTTTGATAAGTCATAATAGATCTATAATGATTTTCTTCGAAAGACCGGAGTCTATAACCCAACTAATATTATAAATGCGAAAGTGAGTTTGTTTTCTGCTCGACTTGCTTTCACGCCTCAACGGGTTAATCAATCAACTTGACACATAACTTAAGAGACAGAAATTATTATAGGCTAGCTTTTATTCTGGGAAAATATTTTATTTCCAAGGGAAATATATTTAGTTACGACAACTGACTATTAAAAAGAAGATGATTGACTTCAAACTTTATATATTGTTGACAGAGGGGACAAAATATAATATCCCGTGAAAGATCTTAATCCTGTGAAAAAATATATTGTATTTTTAATAAAACAAAAAAAAAAAATTGTTTATTTCGTTTGAACTTAGTATATTATTAGCAGAAGAGACGAAGGCGGACATAGGTCATTTTTTACTCTGGGAAAACATTTCAGTATTTAAAACGAAATAGTGAAATTAGGAAAATTGACTGTTAAAAAGTTAATGACTGACTTCAAAGTTTGCTTACTGTTATTAACAGAGGGATGAAAATAAAATATAGGCTAACTTTTAATTTGCGAAAATATGTCGTAAGAAATCTGGAAATCTGTCCGTGGAAAAAAATATATTTAAATGAAGTAAAGAAGATTAATTGATTTCCTTCTAATTTGAGCTCAAAACTATTTTACTTTCATTCAAAATATTGTTAGCAAAACGGACGAAAAAAGACATAGTTTTCTTTTTATCCCGGGAAAATATGTATCTCTCGAGGAAAAATCTATTAAAAACGCAATAATGTATTTACGTCAGTTTTTATTGAAAAACGGATAATTAACTTTACATTTTGTATATTGTTAACAGAGGGAGCAAAAAAGAACACAGGCTACTTTTTATTCCGGAAAGATATTTTATTATTATGGGAAAATTCCCAAGAAAAAGTAATAATTCTCATTAGTGATACGGTATAAGTATACATGCATACATTATACGAATTAACTTGATGTCATAATTTCTAGAACCACGTGGACGAAGCCGTGGGTGAATTCTAGTCTTTAATAAAGCACAGCCAAATTTTCGGGTACAATATTAAGTTTAAGAATAACCACGGATCTTTGTTTAAACTGATTATTTATTAATATTAGATAATTTATAAAAAATATTACACTGAGTATATTTTTGCACATACGTTTTTTGAAATGATATATTTTTTACCAAATTATGTTTGTTAAAAAAGTTATATGTTAAAGAAATTAAATATCGGTATCTACTTTTGTGACAGATGAGTGACATGTGATTACAAACGTGCCAATGTTAATTGCTAATGAAAAATATTTATGTGCGTTTTTATTGGATAATCTCTGTCAACTGCCCATTTCTCGCCCTACTGTACGTAGACATAACCATTAAAAAATTCGCCAAGTGCGTGCCGGACACGCATTATCACAGTTACGTGGTCAACAGCTAATTTTTCACAATTTCTAAGATCAAATGTAGGAAATTTAATAGTACGTATCAACGGATTACTACTAGAACCACGTATGTCGATTTTTCACTGTTTTGAGATAATTGACCGAAACATTATTTTCAACCGGTTTGGAAAAGTTTTATTGCTTTGTTGCCCCCACCAGCCCTTTAAAGCTTTGTTTTTTAAGTATCTTCCGGATAAAACATTCAAGGGCGAAAAATGCCACGGAGGCGAACAAAGTAAGGAACGTCTTACTATTCTTCAATGTGTGAACATGACCGGTACGGACAAACTCCCTCTTCTAAACATTGAGAAATCTAAGCGACCTAGATGCTTTAAAGGTGTCAAAACTCTACCGGTTGATTATGCTAGTAATACAAAAGCTTGGATGACTAAGGAATTATTTAAAGATTGGCTGAAAAAAGTTAACAAACAAATGAAGATAAGGAGAAAAAAACATCGTACTTTTGATCGACAACTGTACTGCACATACGGATTTACCACCACTTGAAAACGTTAAAATTATACTTTTACCTGCTAATATCGCCAGCAAACTGCAACCTTTAGATCAAGGTATCATACATACATTCAAACGCTTTTATTGCAGAGAAGTCGTTAAACATACTCTTACTTGTATTGAAGAAAACGTTAACTGTACGATTAGTGTTCTTTTAGCAATGAAATTTGCACGGAAAGCATGGTTTTCAGTAAGTAACGTTACTATCCAAAACTGCTTCAGGAAAACTGGGTTTTGTATCAGTCCAGCTGAATACGACTTTCCGTCAGAGGATAATGAGATTAAAATTGAAGATGAGGTTGAAGTTAGACCTAGCGATGATGAATGGGCCAAGCTTGTGTCTCACGGAATTACTGACACTGCATTAACGCCAACTTTTGAAGACTTCGTAGAGATTGACGACGACGTAACTACTGCCGGAGAATACACCGATGACGATATTGTTAAAAATTGTATGAGTACATGTAACGGAAATGACAGTGAAGATGAAGCCGACCAACTGGATAAAGAAGCAGAGAAAATTTTGAAGCAAGAAGCTTTGAATGCATTGGAGACGCTCCATAAATTTTTTGAGTATTCGGCGGTAGTTGATAACACGATATTTGATAAAATATATGAATTAGAAAAATACGTACAAAATGTGAAGACAGAAATGCAGAAAAAATTAACTGATTTTTCAAGTAAATTTTGATGTTTTAATGTTTAGATTTTTTTTCTTGTAAGCTTATCTATGTCCAAATATAATATGTACATATATTATTATTCTAATAACATGCATGTTTCTCAATACATATTGGTTGTATTTTTTTTAAACCTCTATAAGTGAGACAAACCTCTCCCGTACCCCTGTAAGCTAGAAACGGGGTTAGTGAGAAACTTCTATAAGAGAAAAATAAATCGCGGTCCCTTCAACTCTCGCTTATCCAGGTTCGACTGCATATAGTGCCAACAGGTATATATATTGTATATATATAGTGCCATCTAATTATGTCGGTATATAGGTCTAATTGTGTCGGTATGATATAGATTTAGGTATGTTGGTATGTATGGATTTTAATGATACATATCTTACCACCACGTGCTGCCACCAAAATCCGTTCAAAAACGATCGGTCATTTTTTTAACTAAAAAAAATTCAAGAGCAAACATACTACAACGATTTAGTGGTGCACAGATAATGTACGTTTGAATGAAAAATATCTCACTGCTTAACTTTTTTTGGTGAAAAGTGCCACCGATGTGTATAGGGAATTAATGATCACTTATGAAGACGAATGAGTAACTGCATAAGTTATGTGGTTTTTCAGGGCCACGTAACTAAAAATGATAAAAATAAAACAAAACTACAAAACATTTCAAATATTTTAAATTTCAAAATGATTTCAAACTGATTTTTTTTGTTAAATATAAGATACCCCTGTCGCAGCATCCTGCAAAACATAGCTAATTTCAGTTTAAAAAATTAGTTTTTCTTGGAAACTAGTTGACATAGAATGATAGGCTAAAGACCTTTTTTATGTGATTTTATTTCCTTTTTTCAATGGTGTAAAAAAATGTGGCAATGTGTGTCGCGCTAAGAATTGTTTTCGAGCTAGAACATTACTTTTCGACAAAGGCGCTTTCTTTTTCTTTTCCTTGGCCTTTAATCCTATTCTCTTACGAGCTCTCCGTGCCGTCCATTCGCTGGCATTTTTGTCAATTTCAATAACTGCCTTTTGGGAGTTTTTCCACTGATAACTAGTTTAGCCAATTCCCTAGCATCTGGATAGGATAAAATATTCCTTCTCCCTCGTTTTGGTGTAGGAAATACTTGGTTACTGTTTTTTTAATATTTATTATAGAATCATGTGATATATTTAACTTCTTTTCAATAAAATGTGAAGAATGACCTTCTTTAAATAAAGATAAAACTTCATTTTTTATTGAATTGTTTATCGGCTTCATTTCAATACACAATACTGTAAAGTAATAAATAAAAGAAATGTTGTAACCAAGGAGCAATAGTGAAGCTTCAAACTTTAAAAAATAACTGATAACACTACTCTTTTTGAATGAGTGGAAAATTGGTCAAATGTATGAGGTTCCATTTAGTCGATTGTTTGTTAAGATTATAAATAATTCTTAGAATTCTTATTGTTATTTTTCTTACTAATGTTAAAAATAATGTTTTATTACTCATGTGGGAGAAGCACTAACTTGGCTCACACATTTCTGTACACAAAGCTGTTTGCTCACTTTACTCTTCCCGCATACTTTTTTGCGTGTGAAAAGTCACTTTCCACACGCAAATTGACAATAAAACACGCAAAACCGCCTCTTAGTTTTTCATTTAATAAATAAATATTTCATAATTATTTCTGTAGAAATCACCAACAAGTAATTTAAACGATAATTATTTCAGAAAAAAAAGACGAACACTTAAAAATATTTTTTTAAAAAGAAATAAAAATGTCAAAAATAGTGATAATAATAGAAAAAAGTAAGTTACGTCGTTACGGCTCAAAGTTACATCGAACAGGTTGTCAGACCCCATGTGATCCCCTTTGCACAACGAGCGGCCGACGGATTTATCCTGATGCAGGATAATGCCCGAGCGCATACCGCTCGAGCGACGACAACTGTGCTTAGGGAGGCTAATATACAGGTTTTACCGTGGCCTGCAAATAGCCCTGACTTGAAGCCAATAGAACATCTTTGGGATCAATTAAAACGGCGAGTCAGAGCAACCGGAGACGATGTGCACACCCAACAACAACTGATTGATGTCTTGAGGAGATGTTGGGAGGAGATTCCTGATGAAACCGTTAGGCATCTTATTGAAAGCATGCCGAGGAGGCTTCAAGAATGTGTTTTTAAAAGGGGAGGGCATACTCGATATTAAATCACCGAAAAGTTGCATAATGTGTGCTTTTACTCAAAGCGTGAACGTTTGTTGATGACTGTAAAAATGACAATAAAAATGATAAAATCCTAAAAAAGTGTAATTATTTTTTTATTTTTTCTTTTTATTAATTTTTTATTTAATCTTATTAAAATTAATTTTATTTAGTAAAAAATTAGTTCCTTAATTAAATGCAAGCATACCTTATACTGTAACTTATATAAAAATAAACTCATGCAGCAAAACATGAGTGACCCTTATTTTGTTTTGAGTAGTATATATATATATATATATATATATATATATATATATATATATATATATATATACAAATTTTAGTGATACAACTTATGGACGCCCTATATAATATTTTATCTAAGATGTATCAATTACTCAACATTCTTTGCATACCATTCACGCATATATCATATTTCAATCATATGCTTATGTAAACACTATAATATCAATTACAGCTTATATCAGCTTTTAACTTTTTACTTCTAAGAATTGTTAATAGAGACCTCATTTCTTAGTCAGCTAAATGCAGTTTTCTAGAACATAACGAAATAATATAAATACAAGCATTAATTCAATTTCAATGAGTTTAGTTTCGCAATTATTTAATTCAAGTTCAAAGTTCGCTAGACGTGAGGTTTCTACGTTGTAACTTAGTGAAATTTGTAACAATTAAATATTTTATAATAAATATTGTAATAGAACGAAAATTAAAATGTATTTTTTAATCAACCTCGCGAACGAGTGAACATAGCTATATATATATATATATATATATATATATATATATATATATATATATATATATATATATATATATATATACATATACATATATATATATGTATATGTATATATATATACATATATATATATATATATATATATATATATATATATATATATATATATATATATATATATATATATATATAATTTTAGTGAATATTATATTCGGTATCTAGGGACCTCAAAACAAATTTCTACCATAGTCCCGGGCTCAAGTTGCGTCATGACAGTGGCTGTAACAGCTAAATTCCATTTTGGAAATTTGCTAAAAAGCGTGATGTTCATATTGAATTACAATTTGTAAAAGTGGATTTCTTTTATCATAAAATAATGTAATAAATTAAAATTCACATAAAGATTGAAAAGCTATCAAACTGGATCGACCGAGGCTCTAGTCTTAACGAAATTTTACTCTTGACGCTTGGCTAGTTACCAAGAGACCTGGGTTCGAGTCTCGATCGATCCAGTTTGGTATTTTTTCAATCTTTATGTGAATTTTAATTTAATAATGATTTGACATACATTCCAAAAAGAAAATCTAGTGTTCAACATTAAATGAGTATATTGAATATTGACGTATATTTAAATACGAATACAGTTCACCGTAGGGCAATAATGCTTTACAGGCATTCGATAATATTTATGAAATTAAAATAATCCTTTAGTTTCAACGACAAATTATTCTTATAAAACTTGAATTTAAATTAAATTGTAACCGTATATTTAATATAAGGGTGAATATACGGTATTTGCGTTTTTTGTGTCTCTAAAGAAAAAGTAATCTTTTTAATTTAGGATTCATTGTTTTACTGGTTGGCACTATTTTTGTATTTGCAATGATAAGGGCCGGAAGATATTTTAATTTTTTTTAGATTTTATAGGCTCTAATAGTGAACGTTTAAAACATCTTTAAATGAAATGGGTGTATGTGATGTCGCCTAAGTTGAAGTGATCACAGAAGTTGCTACAAAAGTAGCTAGGGCTCTTCATGTGCAACTTATCATACATACAAATATTTCCCCGCACTTTGTGTGCTTTCAGTGTACCAACAAAAGGTTTGATGCCGGATCGATTATCTTCAATTATCTTTTTGTTTTTCCTCTTCGAGTATCACAAAAATATGAATGCCAAGGCTGTGCTTTTCTAATTCCTTAGCAAAATCATCGATAACACTGGTCAACAAATTACTAACTTTTGTAAGCCCATGGAATGAGCTCAGCTGATTTTGAGAGAGCGTTACAAAATATTCACAGTGGCACTAATATCATGTCTTGATTAGCTCGGGTGTCTTGTGGATATCAATAAAAAGATTTATTAAATATAATAATTTCAAAAATGTACAATTGATGTCCTTTTCCTTTTATAATTGAGATCTACAGCTTCTCTTCTGAACACCCAACAATAATCTGTTAGCATAGCAGGACTTCACTTTCCATGATTGTAATTAGCAAAATTGGTAACAATTTGTACCATGGATTTCCAAGCTTTACTCTCTTCTTTATTTAATTTACTATTAAAGGTATTGTCTTTAATTAACTCTCGTATTTGCGGTTCTATAAAAATCCCTTCTTTTAGCTTTGCATCTGTAGGTTTTCTTTAAGATATTGAAAAGCTTTACTTCAGGCAATGACATACAAATGTTCAAAAATATACCCGCTCATTCAATACATGTTTCAACCGAAATATCTCAGTAAGTCGAGCTAAGCCAGCTATGAAATGTATATGGTTGACGAGTAGTTACCGCGTACTTCTTGATAATACAACTCATTATTGTTGGGCAAAAATCGTGTTGACCAGTGTAATAGCAATATCGGTTTCTGATGCGACGATTTTGGCTGCGGAGACATGAAAACCGCAAGAGCAGTGACGCCAGAGAAGTGACAAAATCATACATAACCTGTAAAAACAACATCACGCGTTCTTCATACCAAAAATAAACGAAATACATGAAGTCTACACACAATGAACATTGCATTGTACAAATTTACAATTTCATAATGATAAAATATAAAAACATACACTTACCAGTGGAAATACTGCAACTACTGGCACAAACACACTTTCTGAGAGCGCACCGACCACTGACACTATATTATTTAAATTATTTTTAATGTAGTTATTTTGTTGCTAAGTCCAATATGTTCAACGCGTGTTGCTCAAGGTCGAAGACACAGGTTTCCAATTTGTAAGTCAAATTTTATTATTTTATTTTCGTCAGGTTAAAAGTGACACTTTTGTTGGATGGTATGAAAATGAGTAATTTTTTTACTTTAATAAATATTTTTACAATGTATTTTGATACAATATGTCTTAATGCTTATTTAGTTATATGATTACATTTGAAAAAATATTAAACCAGTTAAATAAAAAAATGTGTGTTGAAAATTGTAGCACAACATGGGCAAGCCAGAGGAGTATACATTTAGCACTATTTTAATTTTGTTAATGAATTAAATGAAATAGTTGTCGTGAATTGACCAAGTGGACTTAATAAAAGACGATATTCTTTATTATTTAAGTGTAAAATAATAATAATAAAATTCGTTTTTTATAAAATTTATAAATGGGCCATTAGAATTCAAATAGCATATATTCACCCATAAATACTATTTTACATTCGTGTAATTGCCAACCCAATTATACTATTGATGTTATTTAATATTATATAATTTTCATAGATTAATACTCAGAACTTGCTTTATCAGTTTGTCGAACTTTATGTATGGGTACTAATTGTGACATATTGGGCTACTGTTATTAAACATAACTGACCAGATCAAACGACCATTTCATTATAAACAATTGTGTTAGAAACAATTATTTACAGAATGTTCAAGAGCAAAGGCGAATTATTGTTATTATTACACACCGAAATTCCAAATACGTGTTTCTCGAAACAATACTCTTACAATTGACTATTTTTTTCACTCAAAAACTACTGGAACGATTTAATATTTATACCAAATATATTTTGTATGAATTTTTTCAGCCATATTCTACATATGCTAGTAAAAACGATTTTTTTAAAATTTTTTAAATAATAATTACCGTGGCTGGACCCATTTAAAAACTTGTGAAGTTACTTACTTTAATGAAAGGCTTCTGCAGTCGCCATTTTTTTATATATACTGAAAGAAAAGATGTTATTTTAAGGTTACAGTAAACAAAGTATCAGACTTCAAGACTCTAATACAATTTTTTCTTGTTCGCAAAAACTTGCTTGTCTAAAGCTATTTTTCCCTTAATCGACTTGATTGGCATTGTGTGAGATTTCGGTTTTAATGAATTCATATGTAGCTGAATCTTTTTTTTATGCTGTGGATAGGGACCGCATAAAAAAATCGCACAAAAAAAACTTAAAATTTTATAAATAGCTATAAAAAGTATAATTCTGTCCAGATTCTAAAAAAATTTTATGCAGTGGATCGGGACTGCATAAAAAAAGTTTCATAGAAAATACGTAACTCAAACGCTAAAATCCCCATCATTTTCTTAGAAGCTGCTTTTCTAAACAAGGTAAAACATTAATTTATACATGAGAACATTTTATTTCATTTTTCTAATATTATAAAAATTTTTGTTAAATATATTTATAAATATAAATATTTATATAAAAAAAAAAAAAAAAAACAGGTGAAGGTAGCCCAAAGCGTGTAAGCTAAGATTGAACGCCCAAAAAAAATGGTTTTTGACTTCGATAAGCAGACCTTTTTTATACTAAAAGATAGAACAGCTATCGAACTTTGAAATGAAACTCGCTTAAGAAATTTTTGTACGAGATTTATTTCTGGAGTTTAGATGCAAAAAATATCTAGTCACAGAAGACATTTTTTTCAGAAATTAAAAAAAATGGTCATTTAATTAAATATGAAATTAAAATACAAAATTTATTGTAAAATGGATACTATGTTAATTTTGAAACTTATACTTTTATATTATACTAATTATATTTTTTTAATCATAAAATTTAAGAAATTTTTTTTTTATATTTTTTTGTTGGACATAATGTTTTTGCTTAAACATATTGGACACAATTTTATTTGCCTAATTTTATAATGGACATAACACTTTTTGCTATAAAGCCATTAGGCTGTAAAAGGTTTATGTAAATAAAAACAACACGTCTATTGCAGATTTCTTTTTATTTAAAAAATAAACAAAAAACAAAGTATCTAACAGTTTTTAAATAAAACGTGCAACAATTCATTAATTTAATATTTTATAGAAAAACATCAAATTCGGAAAACGCTTAGTACCTCTGTTGGTCACCCCTACCGGTGCTAATTCCAAAGAGCATAGCCGGGTAAGATAGGGAAAACGGCCCTTGACGCAAAATTGATTGTTTTTGTAGGAAATAATACTTTTTGGCCCCATATGTATTCCTGCCAAATTTCATTCCTCCGAGGCTAATAGTTTATCAATACACAACCAGACAAAAATTTTCAAAAAAAATTTTTTTTGACGAAATTACTGAGCCGATTTATTTGAGTTTAATATATATTGTGTACCCACCGTAGGCAAAGTAATAAAAAAAAAATTAACGTTATATCCCTTTATTATACTAATTTTTTTAAATTTTTAATTTTAAGTAAATTTTTTTTTTTGGCACTTCCGCGTTAGCGACACCCACCATTTTTTGTTCCATAATATGTCTCTTAGTACTCTATAACATATATTTTTGAGGAAAAATTTTAGTTGGTAGAACATAGTAATATTTTAATACAAATGCATGCCATGTTCGGTACTGCATATATTACTTTTATATAAAAAGGACTATAAAGTAAAATATCTACCCTATTTCTAAAATTATATAATTACATACGTTCATAACTACGATAAACTAGTTTAAATTTACAAGTCCAACATTATCTGCCGTTTTTCTTTTTTATTAATAAAACAAAATAATTATTGATTCCTCTTTTGTTAGAGTTTTTCCCTTTGTAAGACGTCAAGTGAAACTTTATTAGCTCATACACCACGTTTTACGACGTCAACAATTTCATGCAAAGTTTATTAGCTGTCAAAATAGTATACCAGTTGATCATTTCGTTATAATTCTCCATGACCCGTCATCGTGTTAACAAAAGAAGACAAACAGCAGATAAAGCTAGACGTTTGTCTAAGCTTGTTGGTCGTATTTATGAACGTATGTAATTTTATTACAGAAAAAATCCACTTTCTGCACCCCCTTAAGAAGTGCAACAAAAACATCAAGTGAGAGGGGCGAGCTACATATCTCGCACACATATATACTGCTTTCTTCGAGTTAGTTATATGTACCTACATATAATTTACCTACATATTTTTTTAACTACAACAGGTTTTAGTTGGACTGTTGTTATTACTATACATTGTTGAAATTTTTTCCCAATTTATTAAGTTAATGTTTATTATTATTAAAACAATATAACATTTAAGACGTATTATTGTTATCATTATTATCTTTATTAAAATAAAGTTTCTAAAACTTATAATTTTTGTTAAGTTAGATGTAATTTTAATTAGTATTGCATTTTATTGCACTCCTTAGAGTTCTACTGTGTTTTTGAAATAAGGCAGATACTTTACTTTATGGTCCTTTTTATATATAAGTAATATATGTAGTACCGAACATGGCATGCATTTGTATTGAAATATTACTATGTTCTACCGACGAAAATTTTTCAGTAAAAATATATGTTACATAGTACTAAGAGACATATTATTGAACAAAAAATGGTGGGTGTCGCTAACGCGTAAGTGTCAAAAAAAATTTACTTAAAATTAAAAATTTAAAAGAATTAGTATAATAAAGGGATATAACGTTTTTTTTTTTTTTATTACTTTGCCTAAGGTGGGTACACAATATATATTAAACTCAAATAAAATGGCTCAGTAATTTCGTTAAAAAAATTTTTTTTGAAAATTTTTGTCTGGTTGTGTATTCATAAACTATTAGCCTCGGAGGGTTGAAATTTGGCAGGAATGTATCTGGGGCTAAGAAGTATTATTTCCTATAAAAACAATCAATTTTGCGTCAAGGGCCGTTTTACCTATCTTACCCGGCTATGCCCTTTAAATTCATTAATAACTTTCTTATTAATGAACAAAAATTGTGTATAATTGTTTGCAGAATATTAGTAAAAAATATTTAATTGAAAAATAATACTTTTATCCACTTTATAAATTTTAACTAAAATAAAAACGTTGAAAAGCACAAGCAGAAGCACACTTCTAACTGAAATTTTGAACTAAACATAATCAAGCAACACTGTGATTGGATACATAAATTACAAATGGCCGAATTAATTGGACATGATTCTTTTTACATATTTTAAATCTATTTTTTAGTGGGAAAAAAGTTCTTTTGGTTGAAAACAATTATTTAGACATATAGATATTACGATGTGTTCCATATATACATAAAAATCTCAATTGTGAATTTTTTGGACAAGATCTTTTTTGCTTCTCAGACCCAGATTTTTAATAAAGAAAATTCCAAACACCTGCAAAAACCCGCTTTGCCCATATAGGTATCCATAAGCGGGTAATCCCCTTTGGGTAAAGCGGGTAAGTACATTATGTATTTAAATACTGTTATTATTTTTAATGACTATATAGAACTTAACAATAGTAATAATTAAGTAAAAAAGAATTCAAAAAAGACAAAATTAATAACGGACCCCGCACAAAACTTATGGAAAATGGTTTTCGGTCAAATTGGCTGAAATTTCACTATGTTATATAGTTTTTGCTCTACTGATAAAAAGTTACCATTGCACGAAGTCCCAAAAGTCAATATTTCCCAAGATATAAAGGGTTAAAGTTGTGAAATATGGTTATCTGCAGTAGTAATACGTATGTTAAAAGTGATATTTATTCACGAAATAAGTGAAAATCGATTTTTATGTAGATATAATTATGGTCCATTTCAGTTACATTTAACCATGTTTCATCACTTATGAATTTAAATAATTTCCGTTTCCTTGGCTTTATATATATATATATATATATATATATATATATATATATATATATATATATATATATATATATATATATATACATATATATATATATATATATATATATATATATATATATATATATAAAATCCGATTTTTATTTTTTTTTCTACATAAATATCAATGTATCACTTATACGTATGATGACCATATTTCACAACTTTGATTCTTCATATCTTGGGAAATATTGACTTTTGGGACTTGGTGCAAAGGTAACTTTTCATCAGTAGGGCGAAAATTATAACATAGTGAAATTTCAGCCAATTTGACTGAAAACCATTTTCCATAAGTTTTGTGCGAGGTCCTTTATAACCAGTGTTGGGCAAGATATCGAATTTTATTATCTTGATAACAGATAATAGATAACATAATTTAAAATATCTAGAGATAACAGATAATTTAACCGTTATCTAGATAAAATTTTAGATAAGATAATATTTACAGAAATAATGCACAAGTTCAATGTTTCTCAAACGGCGAATCGGTGGACCGGTGCCGGACCATGAAGGTGTACCTCTCTGGTCTGCAGAAAGATGTGTTAATTACAATAGATTACAAAAATGTTTTTTTTTTTTTTTTAATTTTTCTTTTTATTGGTTAGGTGCGCAACCGCTAATGTCATATGTTCCGTTTTACAAAAATGTTTATTGTTAAATGAATCTTTTTAGCGGTAAAAATTGTATGTTTTGGAATTTAGTTTCTACTTACGGGCCATGATGCCACACGTCTAGCACAACAACGAATATTTAAAAAAAAAGAGATAACGGCGGAGCTAAATTTATACCTAAAAATTGTTTTTCAATATAAAAATACTTTTTCTGGGATTTAGCTTCTATTATTTACGGCACATGATAGTACACGACTGGCACATTAAAGCATAACCATTTTGTTTGGGAACAGAAAATGGTCGACCTTTCACATATCATGAACTATATAATGTTATTCTACCTAATGGCAGAAATCATTCCAAACTAAATGAATTCTATTTATATTTAAAGTTAAAGAAGGTTTAAGTGTCGGTATTTATTTGAATTACATGGTCAACCAGGTGGTCGGAAAACGACATTTCATATTACACGACTAAATGTTATTCCAAAAAATGACCCAAATGTTTCCAAATTATAAGAATTCTATTTAAAATTAAAGAATTGCTTTTAAACATTTCTCTAATGCTTAAAAAAGTGTCGATATTTTTCTGAATTACATGGTTGATCAAGTGGTCTGAAAACAACATTTCATATTACACGACCTAATGATATTCCAACTAGTGACCAAAATTATTCCAAACTATAAGAATTTTATCTAAAATTAAACAATTGCTTTTAAATATTTTTGCAATGCTTAAGAAAGTGTCAAAATTTATCTGAATTACATGGTTGGCCAAGTGGTCCAAAAACGATATTTCATATTACACGACCTAATGTTATTCTAATTAATGGCGGAAATTATTCCAGTTCTATCATATCAGTTAGTGAATATAGGGAAATGGTGAATTTAGTTTCAATTTTCTTTTTTTCTTTTAGAAGAAAAAAAAATGAAGATATATTGTCGTTATCTTATCTTTTTCCTTCGCTTAATAAAAAGATAAGATAAAAGATAACTTCTTTTAAAAGTATCTAGATAAAAGATAATAGATAACGAAAACGTTATCTAGATAAAATTTCAGATAACGTTATCTAGATAAGCACAACACCGATTATAACAGTTATGTTCAATAAATTTATAACTTTCTTTACAATCTCCATATTGGAGTATATTACTTCAGCTGGTTCCACATCAAAATCACCACAGACAAGGTAGGGATATTATTTTTAAGCTTTTTTCCCCATTCTGTCGTAAACAGAAGATTTTTTTAATTTTTTCCCCCCTTCCAACAGTTTTTTTCCATTATGATGCTTCTTTTTTGTCTACCCGCTTTTCTCCTACCCGCTTTGCCCAAAAAGACTCAATTTTGTTAAATTAGAATAATTTCAAAATGAAAGCCGATACATGTTTACCTTTTTCTACATTAAAAGTCAAATGATGATTGTTAGAAACGCGAGTGGGCTAATCCCTAAATCACGCGCTCACAACATTCCTACCTTTGGAATTTGTAAAATTCGAAGGTGAGGGTCCATTCAAGCGGCAAGGGCAAGCGGCAAGTTGAGGGACAGGAGAGATTTTACTTTATTATTGAATCAATATTTTAGCGGTTAATGTGCACAATTGAACAACTATTATAAATTAAAATATTATAAATAGAATCAATTTAATTAAGCGAATATTGTTTAAGTAAAATAGTCACTTATAGTACTTACAATTAAGATGACGTCTGAAACACCAGTCACAATATTGAGGTTTTGAGCGTCCTTTTTCGAGTTAAAGTTGTTGAGCAAACACAAAAGATTAAGAAATTGTAGTATTAGTTACCATCAGTTGGGACGAATCTAGACACAGCTGCCTCTCGATATTTCTTCATCAGTGTTATAACCGTACAAGGTCATAGATCAATCTATTCTACTGAATTTTGTCAGTTAAGAGCTAGTCATCAAAGAAAAGCGGTGAACATGACATCTTTGTATTTGGTTATTTTACAGGCGCATTGTTTATAATTTTTAAAAATAACGCGCGTTTTGAAATCTTATAACGAAACTGCTGTACAAAAAAAAAAGTTATATATTAGAAGTTATATATATATATATATATATATATATATATATATATATATATATATATATATATATATATATATATATATATATATATATATATATAGTAGGGACCCGCAACAAAATGTTTGGCGTTTTTTTGACAATATAGGGTGAGAGTGCTAAAAGTCGGCCACTTAAACAATTAATGATATGCAGAATTCTGAATTTTGAATTTACGCGTATTTTTGTCATCTCTTTAAGTACTTTTAAGTATCGCCTTTCTAACTAAATAGAGATTAAATTTCTAAATTAATAAACAATTACAATATTTTAATTTTTATCTTTAAAAATGTATTTCCCTTAAGTCGGCCACCTGTGCCCTAAAGTCGGCCAAAAATGTTCCTAAGGTCGGCCACCCGGATTTTTCATAATAGAAATGAATTACCTGATTGTAGTTGATTACAAGAGTAAGGAAAACGTTTAAAGAAAACTCTTTAGCATTAAAATATTTTATTAATTTAAATTTAAACTAAAATAGAATTATAATACCCCTGTCGCAGCATCCTGCATAACATAGCGAATTTCCATTTACAAAAGTACGTTTTTCTCGGAAACTAGTTGATATAGAGTAATTGTAAATAAAAAAAACCTTCTTTATGTGATTTTTCCGCCTCATTCCGCCAAATTTTTTTCACGAAAAATGTCCAAAACCCCGTAAACGTTTTCACGAAATTTCTTAAAAATAACATGTTTCGTTCTTGAGTTATCGTGCGGACACTTAGTAAACATATATACAAATGTGCCCGCACGATAACTCAAGAACGAAACATGTTATTTTTAAGAAATTTCGTGAAAACGTTTACGGGGTTTTGCACATCTTTCGTGAAAAAAATTTGGCGGAATGAGGCGGAAAAATCACATAAAGAAGGTTTTTTTTTATTTACAATTACTCTATATCAACTAGTTTCCGAGAAAAACGTACTTTTGTAAATGGAAATTCGCTATGTTATGCAGGATGCTGCGACAGGGGTATTTTTTATTTACAATTACTCTATATCAACTAGTTTCCGAGAAAAACGTACTTTTGTAAATGGAAATTCGCTATGTTATGCAGGATGCTGCGACAGGGGTATTTTATGTAATTTTTTCTTCTCTTTTAAATGGTGTAAAAAGGTGTAAAAAAATTTCGCAAAAATTTTTGAATAAGTGGAAATTTTGGCAAAAAACTAATTTTTTGCTAGAACAAACACCATGTTCCTGGCATCCGACGTGTCTGGCTGACGAACTCATCCAAGGGTTTGGGACTTCCAATGTTCTCACCAAGTTTCGTAAAAATTGGATACTTCGTTCGAGAGTTATCGTGCGGACACACACACACACACACACACACATATATATATATATATATATATATATATATATATATATATATATATATATATATATATATATATATATATATAAATACATATATAAATACATATATATGTATTATATACATATATAAATACATATATAAATACATATATATATATATATACATATATATATATATATATATACATATATATATATATATATATACATATATATATATATATATATATATATATATATATATATATATATATATATATAAAGGCTATTGGCGGATAAGCGTGAGTAGAAATGCCCCCGCACTAATTGTGTTGGTTTCTTTTCTGCTAACTGCTTTCGATATAAGATTACAATTTACTGAGTTTCAACCCTTAAAAACTCACCCTTTGGGGGTAAAAAATTATTTTTTGAAAATCACAAAAAATTTATAACTTTTTAGTGGCTTGACGGATTTGGCTGGAATTTTTATATGTTTTAGATACCTCTACAGTGTACCTCAGAAAAATTATCAACTTAAAAAAAAAATTATAACCCCCCCAAAAAAAATTGTTTAATTTTTCAATATTTTTTTATTTCATCAACTTGTAGCTATGGTACAATCACCAAAATTTTTTTCACCAAAGTGTTTGGCTGATTGCGGAATTTGAAGATTTGAGTCGACCATTTTTTTTTTCGAAAACTAAGCAATCACAAATGTTTTTATGAACATATTCAAAATGTGTAAACGATTTCCAATCGATTGAGTACCCGGAAGCCTATGCCTATCTCTAAAAAATATTCTCGGACATTCAATTTTTTTAACTATGATGCACCCGGAAAAAAATTCTGGAAAAATTATATGTTCTATTGATCATAGTGAAAGCCTGTAGAAATATTTTGGTGATTATACGACGAACATAACTTCGAAAAAAAAGTCCTTTTGGACATTTTATTTTTTTTAACTATGACGCACCCGGAGAAAAAATCTGAAAATATGTTATATCGGTCATAGTAGGAAGCCTGCAAAAAAATTTTGGTGATTGTACTATAGCTACAAGTTGATGAAAAAAAATATTGAAAAATTAAACAATTTTTTTGGGGGGGTTATAATTTTTTTTTGAAGCTGATAATTTTTTCTGAGGTACACTATAGAGGTATCTAAAACATATAAAAATTCCAGCCAAATCCGTCAAGCCACTAAAAAGTTATAAATTTTTTGTGATTTTCAAAAAAATAATTTTTTACCCCCAAAGGGTGAGTTTTTAAGGGTTGAAACTCAGTAAATTGTAATCTTATATCGAAAGCAGTTAGCAGAAAAAAAACCAACACAATTCGTGCGGGGGCATTTCTACCCATGCTTATCTGCCAATAGCCTTTGAGTGAATATTATTTTCGGGTCCTAGGGACCTCAAAACAAACTGCCATGGTCCCGGGTTTAAGTCGCGTCATGACAGTGGCTGTTATAAGTGGAAATTTTGGCAAAAAACTAATTTTTTTCAAGAACAAAACCAATGTTCCTGGCATCCGACGTGTCTGGCTGATATATATATATATATATATATATATATATATATATATATATATATATATATATATATATATATAAATTTTAGTGACTATTATTTTCGGTTTCTAGGGACCTCAAAACAAATTTCTGCCATAGTCCCGGGCTCAGGTCATGCCCCCCGCGTCATGACAGTGGCTGTAATAGCTGAATTCCATTCTGGAAATTTTATCATATATTTATGTTAACTTTCAAAATAATCGCCTGTATATGTTAAATAATAGCTGAATTCCATTCTGGAAATTCGCTAAAATTAAAGACTTGTTTACATAAAAATCTTTGTTTAAAAATTTTTTCACCTAGACTGTATATATATATATATATATATATATATATATATATATATATATATATATATATATATATATATATATATATATATATATATATATATATACAACACACACAAACCGTACGCATAATGGTAGTACGGATAATGAAATGGTCTTGTACCCTTATACACAAAATATCCATATACTACCCCTTATACACAAAATATCCATATTGTGTCGAATATGTACATAGAATGTGATTAAATGCACACTTTATACGATAAAATAATCACATTCTAAACAACATCGCTTTTCTCGGAAACTAGTTAACATAGAAAAAAAGTTTAAAGACCTTTTTTATGTATTTTTTTCTTCTCTTTTAAATGGTGTAAAAAAATTTCGCAAAAATTTTTGAATAAGTGGAAATTTTGGCAAAAAACTAATTTTTGGCAAGAACAAAAACCATGTTCCTGGCATCCGACGTGTCTGGCTGAAGAACTCATCCAAGATTTTTCGACTTCCAACGTTCTCACCAAATTTCGTAAACCTAGGACATTTCGTTCGAGAGTTATCGTGCGGACACATATATATATATATATATATATATATATATATATATATATATATATATATATATATATATATATATATATATATATATATAGAAATACATATATATATACATATATATATATATATATAAATTTTAGTGAATATTATTTTCGGTTCCTAGGGACCTCAAAACAAATTTCTGCCATGGTCCCGAGTTCAGGTCGCGTCATGACAGTGGCTGTAATAGCTGAATTCCATTCTGGAAATTCGCTAAAAGAACATTTTTAAATATTTTTTAATCAATAACAACATTACATATTAATATTAAATAAACTGATAATTTTTGGCAAAAATAATATTAACGTTCAATAATTATCGTAATTTGTAGTTTCTAAATTACAAAAGATGTAATTTAATTACATTATTACGATTACTTTTGCTTAAGACATAAATATGCATAAAACTGCTATTATCTAAATTAAAGCAATTTCGATTGTTAAAAGAGGAAATTAAGGTCAAGTTGACAAATAAATTTTTTGTTATGTCAATATTGGGACTAACAGAGCCTGATTTAATCAGTTATAATCACTTTATGATAAGTAATTCGATATCGATAATTTTCGATAACGAAAAGTAGGTTTTAATATTTGCAATACGTTTGGAATACCCATAACTTGCTTCGCTTACGCCTTCAAAAATTTCGTTATTTTTTCGCTACGACGCACCGTTTACGAGATATTTACGATCAAAAGTTTATGTTTTCGAAAAGTAACGAAATGTAATTTTTTTAAAAATATGTTACTGCTTACCAACTCAATCGGACTTATTGGGCCTAAATTAACCAGTTATAACCAATTTTTAGGGCCCGAAGGGACCCTATTAATTTACTTGTGTGACCAAAGGAATATTATTAGCATTATTATTATTAATGTGTGAAATACCAATGACGGCGAAATGATGTGGGGTCGAAAAGCCGAAAAATAATAGCCAAAAAAGAAAACTATTAATGGAATTTATTATCTCAGATCGACATTTTATAGTTCAGATTGTCATATTAACGGCTAATTTTAATATTTCAATCTAAAAATACTGAAAAATAAGCTGATAATAATCAACACCCCAGTAAAAAAAAATTTCCACGCTCTTTATGATATTATATATATGTATCTTTTATTTCTTTTTATATAAATCCGTTGTATATATTTGCTACTTGCTTGCACGGTACATACGTAAACAACGCTTTAGCTTATACCAACATGACAAATATGAAATAAGAAATAGTTTTAACCGTTTTCTATTTATAAAACACAAACAACATTGTGAATTTATTTTTTCACATTAAACTATTTTTTTTTTAAAACTAACGTTTTAATTGCTTTTAAATGCAATTAAAAGGTTAGTTTTGCATAAAATTTAAAAAATTAGTTTTTTGTGAAGAAACAAATACATTGTGTTACACAGTGTTGTTTGTGTTTCCTTAATGGAACGTGGCCATTATATATCTTATGTATCTAACCATTTTGATGTATAATTAAATGTCAAAATGAAGTGACACTGCAGTTGTATATATAAATATAAATTATTGCTGTATAATATTTTTAAGGTAAGATAAATTTACTCTGATATTAATGTATTTTAAGATTTAAATGTTTTTGCTTTTTTACAGAATATGTACTTAGACAACTGTGTCTGGCACAACGGAATGGTATAAGAATGGTTTAATCCTGACGACCCAGATGGATATTCACACATATTACTATCACGATTTACATAAATAACAATTTTATTTAAGTTGAGAGAAATGGATGATAGATCAATGATGTTTTGGGAGCGATTTACTTCAATAAAGTTATCGATCCTGTTATTTTAAAAGGACGACAGGATTCGAAAAAATACGCAGGCACTCTTTTTCAACAAGAAGTAGAAATAAATGAGGTTTTACAGGGCGGAGAGTGGATATTTTAGACAGCAGGATAATGTCTGAATTCACAATTCTACGTGTGTACAGGAATTGTTTAAACAAAGAAACTGATCTGTTTTACACGATCAGCCAGATCACCTGATATCAACATCATCGAAAATGTATCGAACTATTCGTCCCGTAAAGTATACGACGGCGGGAAACAATATAATTTCAAAAAAAATTGAAAGAAAATATTAGACGTAACTGATGCCAAATACCACTGGAATATGCAAGGAATTTATATGAGAATATTCCAACAAAAATTTCACAAATAGTGGAAAATAAAGGAGCCTTAACCAGTCAATAATTATTAAAATTATACTTAATTTTTGAAAAGTGAGGCTATATTATTATGGGACAAAAAATTATATTAATTTTATATGTTTTTGATATAACTTTTGTGATTTGTTTGTGCGTTTATTTTATTAAAACAAATACTGCATATTTTTATTTACACAATAAAATATTTTCGAAATATACGACTAACGTATTATTGGCTAACCTGTTTCTCTAAAATATTGTAAGTGAAATATAAAAATTCTTAGTGAGGCTATATTATGAGACGGACTGTATAAATGAAACAATAAAAAGATATTTCGTCAACTCATTTATTGAACGGAACAACGAATAACATTGTTCAAATTATCGTGAATTTAAAACTGAAAATACTACTACGAATGTTTATATAAATAAATGTCAAAATTAGGGATGAGCATCGATGATCGATGTTTTGTTATGGATGTTTGATGTTTTTGACATCGATGGCAAGTCGTCGATGTTTTTCGTACATTGATAGTAAATCGTCGATGTTTTTATATAATATACTGTTGGTAATATGAACTTTAATAGAAAGAACGAAAATATAACATTGCGAGCTGTAACAACGATAAAAACACTCATTTTTATTCTTATTCCCAATTTACAGTTGAAAATAGTTTATAGTAGTTTTTTTCTGTATTTGTACTTTGAAGATTGATGTTTAAATACTACAAAACATCCATGTTTGCGACCGCAAAACATCGATGTTTCGAGATCGATGTTTTTGATATATCGATGGCTTACAGTCGATGTTAACATCGATGGTAAACATCGATGTTTTCTTATCGATGCTCATCCCTAGTCAAAACTGACAGAGGCATAAATCGATATTGAACTGTCAAAATTTGAGTTCTATACGGGTAATACTAGATTGCTCGTGCTCGCTCATAGAGTTACAAATGTAAATATAAATATAGTCTAGACCCCAGAGTACAGAGGTATAGCAACTATCTCTTTTCTGTAATCACGAGTGTGTACAGTGTACCAACTTCGAGAAGAAAGTTGACTGGCCATAAAATTTTAAAAATTATGATTGGCTGTTATTAATAAAGGACAACGAATATGGCAAATCAGATAAATTCATCTTTGTCTAGCTGACCTAATTTCCAAAGTAGGATTTACATACAAAAAAAAAAAAAAAAAAATCGTGCAGAAATTAAATACATTCAAAAACTGATGTTTAAAGTTTTTAAAACAAATTTTTGGAGAATAATAAGAAATAATTAATAAAATAAATTTGTACACATACATACAATTTGTACAATACATTTGACACTTATGTAGCATAAATTAAAATTTTTAAATTCCAATTTAACCATAAATTTGAAAATACACACAAAACAGGAACAAAAATTGATTTATTGGAATTAAATATACATTTTTTTCTGTATTTGGTTAAATATTTACATTTGAATTAGTTGCTTAAAGGTAAGTAGAATTATGACAGAAAAAATAGCACATTTAAATTGAAATATATTTTAATATAAACTGAAAAATCAAAATACAAAATCGTAGCAAACAGTTACCGTAGTGACTGTAATTTTAAAGCAGTTAAGAACAATGTAATGCCTGACAACACATACCCAATTTTATTTTTGCTAATCGATCGCATTATCATATCGAAAACCACAATATAAAGAAAAAAAACATCCAACATCCATTCATACCAACAACTCAATTTTATTATTAGGTTTATTACTTATATAAATTATCTGCATATTGCAATTATTTCACCTATACTGAAATTTGATATAAGTTTCGTGTTTGAGTTTACGCATCCAGTTTTATGAAAAAAAAAATATGGGCAAGTACAAAATTATGATTTTGTACATACTTTTTTATCTTACTTACATGTACTCACGTAGGAACTTTAAAAACGATGTTTAACTATATTCACTATTTTGTTCCAGTGTAAAACTGACTTGTAAAATTTTATTGCCCTTATTGTCAACTTAGATTTGCTATATAATACTTCTGTGCTCATTAGGCTTCTTAGTTGTCAGTTTGTCAGTAGCAGTCGATGATTGTAGATCAACCACATGATAATGGACTTGATTGTTACATCCCCTAGTACATGCGTGTGGTGTCATAGCTATGTATGCAATAGCTGAACAACGTGACCGCCCCTACTATCGGCGTTACTCACACAAATACACAAAATCGCACTAATACAATGTAAACCCAGTGCACGTATACAACATATTGTCTATCTCTTACATGTTACACTGGTTCCAGTAGTGTAGGGATAGATATGTTGTCTCTATTACTCTATGGTCTAGACTCTAGAGTATATGAGGTACGCTACGCACACATAATTGACCGTGTTCCATTAGCAAACACAAACGGCACTGTGTAACACAGTGCATTTAGGGGAAAAGAAATGCCAAACAAGTTTTCGTGATTTTTGTACTTGCTTTTTTCACAAAAAAACTAATTTTTTTTAATTTTATTGCGAAACTAACCTTTTATCTGCTTTTAATTAAATTATACGTGTAATTGGGAATCTCAAAAAGCAGATTGAATCTTTTTAAAATCTAGTAACTTTGTCTATGCTGCCCTCTGCAGAAACAAAATAAAAGTTGATGTTCCATTAGTGAAAAAAGTAGACACAATGTAACACAGTGTCACGCACAGTGTAAAATTTTTGCTAATGGAATGCGGTCAATGTTTCAGTATCGTACGGGACACACAATGAATGAAATAAGAAATAAAAAAATAAGAGATAATGGGTGTTCGCTATCGAGTGACATTGAAGGGAACTTTAACTAAACTGCTCATAGGTATATGTACACCAGAACTTAAAGTGTGACATAGTTCGAATACCCACATGAAATACACACTTATCGAAACACACGTTGGCGACTCGCAAAAATTTATACCTATTATAAAAATGTCATTTAATTAGAATCAGTGTTGGCACTACTTTAATTTATTATTAGTTAACTAAACTTCGTAGTCGATTGATTTACTCGCTATTGAAACGAATATGTTGTAGAACAGTAAAAAATAAGCGACACATATTTTTTATACCTGCGGAAAAACGGTTGGAACGAGTGAAATCGCTCTTTAAAAATTAGGGTGAAAATTGAATTTTTCAAATATGTGAGCCGTTGATTTTGAAAGTGGGGCAAGTCCATATTTTGCTATTGCGAGATATTTAAGGGTTTGCGTTCAATAAATTTAAAAATATTGGTAAGTGTTAATAGACATACTTTTTGTATTTTGTGGTCTTAGATAATGCAAGTTTATGATCCAATAGGGTTTATAATGCTGGCTAAAAAAAAAAGGTTTTATTATAACTAAATGGACTTGCCCCACTTTCAAAATTAATGAATTATTGTAATCGTTAATTTAAAAGGATAATATTTGAGTTTTATCATTTAAAAATAAAAACTTTTCATACGACAGTTCAACTTTAGAAGCACGTACTATGACATTATTACCCCCTGCCAGTGCCTTAGCAGTAGAAATGAGTGTTTGAAAATAAGTATGTACTTTAAAAAGGCGACTCACCCCCTTTGCAGAGTTGCTTAAAATTAATTTTAAAAATTTATTCTAATTGTTTTAAACTATATAATTTGGAAATGCATAGAAACAAGCATTTCTAAATTACACTGTTGATGTTTATGGATATTGGACGTTTGAATTAGGCGCGTTGGGTATAGCAACTATAAAGTAGTTGTTATACTCTATACGCTTGTAATATATTTTATGATTAAAGTTTCTATGTTTGATTTATTTAATATTTCTGAGAATTTTAATTTTATTTAAAATAGAAAAAGAAAGTGACTTTGCAAATCGATTTCTCTTTTCAGGTAACTAAAATTTTATTGTAATTCTCTATCAATTTGTTAATTTATATTGATTTGTTAAATAAAATCTCTTTTCAGAGCAAATTCGATTTTAGTCTACATTTATTGTGAGAAACCATCTTAAAACTATTTCCCTTGAAGAAGTTTTTAATTACTCAAATAGTACGATTATGTCGACACAGTCACCCCGTTAACTACCCCTGGATTTAATATTAGGAAATTGAGTAAAAACAGGTCGATTAGATTTTTTTACGTACACTTGAAATTTGTAAATAAAACTTTATTATATTTTATTTTTTACCTCTTTTCTAAAAATTAACCCCTCAAATTTTAGCCCTATACTACCCCTGTTGATGTAATGTAAACAAATTACATATCAATAGATAGCTTTATAAAAAAGAGCAATCTCGCCAATTTATTTAAGAAATGCTTGTTTCTATTTCTTACCGTTTTCGAGATATTTGAAAAATTAAATTTTCACCCCAATTTTTGAAGGACGATTTCACCCCTTCAAACCGCTTTTCCGCAGATAAAAAAAGCAAGTGTTACTTATTTTTTAGTATTCTACAACATATCTAAGTTTTATCAAAATCAATAGGTCCAGTTTCGGAAATTTTACTTGTAAGATGGACTTGCACCACTATCAAAATAAACATATTTACAATACTGTTAAGAGCTAAAACTTCAATCTTTCAAATATTAGGCTTCTGAATTTTTTTGACTATAAATTGTTGATAGATGAAAAGATCATACTAAGTCTTATCTATAACTACCATTATCTCCATTTTTTTCAAAAATGGACTTGCCCCACTTTCATAATAAACGGCTCATATAACTGAGGGCCCTAACTTAATGCGTGTCAACCACGCACTTGACGAATTTTTGATAAGTAATTCGATATCGATAATTTTCGATAACGAAAAGTAGGTTTTAATAGTCGCAATACGTTTGGAATACCCATAACTTGCTTCGCTTAAGCCTTCAAAAATTTCGTTATTTTGTCACTACGACGCACCGTTTATGAAATATTTACGATCAAAATTTACGATTACGAAAAGTATCGTTTAAATACAAATAATAAAAAACATTTCGATTTTAGAATAGCGTAACTTCAGAAGCACTTATTATGACCACTACCTACAACTAGTGTGTTAATAATAATAATATGTACATGAAAAATAGTTTGTTGACGGCCTGGCCGACCTTAGGATTTCTTCACAAATTTTATCCCTAATGTCGGCCACCCCTTTAATTTTTAAGTTTCAAACGATAGACGTTTTAAACAATTTCTAACTTCTTTGGAGGTGTATAATGTCATCAGTTTCATAAATTTAATCGTTACTGTTAAAAACTTTAAGAATAATTGCTTATTTCCCGCACTGACTAAACTTACAAATTATAGAACGGCCGATTCATTTTCAACACAAATTGCCATTTATCAATCGATTAAGTGTAATAAAACACTAACTACTTGACAAAAAATATTCATTTTAGAAATCGTACATCTAGAATAGGTGAACCTTTTGTTTCCATGTGATTTCCAAGCATTTTTTATTTCTTAAGGCCTTATTTTAAAAAAAAAAGCAACAAGTGGCCGACCTTAGGGCACCGGCCGACATTAGGCAATCCCACCCTATATACTAAAATTGAAATCTGTATTGTGCTTAATTTTTTTTTTTTATAAACTGATTAACAAAACATTGTCTATAGGTGAGGCGAATTCATACACCGTAGTGCGTCAATATAAAAAGAAAAAGGGTATAAACTACATAAACTGTAGTCTAAATACCATAAAATCGGCTCTGTTCGACAGAGGCGAAACAACCGAGGACGTCCAAGGGGTCCGGACCCCTAAAATTGCCTGGAAATTTTCCTTCTATTTATCTTATTTATATTAGAAAGTAAAATTATTAGTGGTTTACTAATATTTTTTATTTGAAAATCAAATTTTCTGAGACGACATTTTATTACAACCTTTTCCATTGTTATTGGAGAACTATGTTATCAAAAAATTTGATTATTTAAATTTTTGTTGGATCCCCTGTAGATATGTAGTTGTTGCGCCCCTGCTCTCCGATATTAAAATAAAAAAAAAATCGCTCAGATAAGCTGCTGAATATTTCCGTGTTCCCAAATCGACCTTGCATGATAGACTTAAAGGCAGATCGAAATAAAATTCATTTAAATCCAAAATGTATTATTCCACCCATCAAAAGTTATTCGCTGATGCAGATGTTTATCTTAGCGAATTTCCAGATTGGAATTTCAGTTATTTTTATCTTTTTTATGTCCGATTCTACCTATATGCATGACTGAATGTGATTTATATTGCAAATAAAGCACTGTCCAGATTCGCCCCACACATAGGGGCGAATCTGGACACTATATAACCAAAAAAAGTTATTCGCCCCAACTGACGGTACTGATTAATTTAAGATTTAATTAATAAAAATTAATTAAGCACACTGTTAACAATTTAAAAAAGGATTCTTTAGTTTTTAGAAAATTTAGTTAGAAATTTTAAATTAATTGAAGAATGCATTCACCTTTTTTAGTAAGTTTTCCAAGTTTTTACTGACCAACACAGTCAGTAGTATCTTTTATTAATGTCAAAATAATTATTAATTTTGAAAATATGTTATGTAAGTTATATAATTTATTAATATTTTTTAATTTATTTATTTAACTTATTTTTATAATAATTAATAAATTTATTAATTATAATTTATTTATTTAATTTATTTATGTAATTTATTAATAAAATTAATTTTAAATAGTTTTAATAATATACAGTGTGTGCCCTTGTAGGGTTGATCACAAATTTACAGTTAGTGTATTTTAATAAGGTTTTTTATTTGAAAAGCTAGAAAGGATTTGTGTATTAGGAAGTGATCCTAGTAATGATAACATAATGCGGTCATACCAAAAAGATTGCAAATAAAAAGGTTTATGATTAGTCACACAATATTTATTCTCAAAATTTTTAACAAAACCAACAAAAAAATTTGATGACGGTTATAACCATGACATTAAACGACACAAGCGCTCAAGTACAACTGATTAATATTTGTTGATATTCAGTTAATCTCGGTATACACACGACCTTACAAAAACATTTGATACAACGATATAAAAGCGCTTACCCGCTTTAAGAGGGGTACCTGCTTTGGACGACCTTTCCCTAATGATACAATAAGATATTCTTATGCAATATACTGACTAAATGCTCAAAAAGAGTCACTAAGTTATTTTATCAATCCCATAATTTAATCCCATAAAAAAGACCACATAAAAAAGGTTCAGCGGTACCTACCTACATTGAAAGAAAAATATTTTGCAAGAACTTGAATAGATAATTTAAACGTAATACAAACAGTGTAAATTCATACATTTAGTAAAATTTGTCCTTTTTTTCTGGAACACTTAGTATGTGCATCATGTATTGTATCTATGGCTGATATAATGTTTTTGTCATCACATGATTGTCGTGTACTAAACACATAATATATTCATTTGCATTGTCTATGCAGTGCTACCTTTTCCGTAGCATTTAATGTAAAATCAATAGTTACCTATATTTGAAAACATTGAAACTGTAAAAAAAACAACATTTTATTAATTAGTTTTTGTTACAAAACAAATTAATTATAACTGATGTAAACAAAATAAATAAATAAATAAATAAATAAATAAATAAATAAAAATAAATACCTACATAAAAAATAAAATGAAATAAATAAATAATAGAAACAACCGAAATTAGGGATATTAACTAATATTAACAAATTAACTAATTTCTTATTAGACTTAATATTAACTAATTAAAGTTTGTACCTAATTCTTATTGGCAGATTTTTGAAAAGCTTAATATAAAATTGGAATGGAATTCTTATGTACATTTTAAGAGGAAATCCTAATATTCGTTTTCTTCTAAAAATTCTACTTCAGTTAGACGTTGGTAGGTTGATAACAGTCGAATATATATTTGAATTTTTATTGTATTTTGAGTATGCCCTGCCACCAGAGATTTTCGGATTCTCCAGCAGTATTGATCTTTAATAACGCAAAGAAATATCTGTGATATACTCTACCATAACTGCTGCTCTAACAATAAGTGTTTATGTTTCAAGATTAAAACAGCATTTTTTTTTATTATTTCCTAAAGTAATTTTTTCTTTAATATTTGTAAAGAAAAAAATTATAACATGTAAACATTATTTTATATAACAATTATTTTACACAAATTATAAAATTTTACAAAAATGACATAGATATCTTGCTTTTTCGATACATTTAATATTGCTGTCTAATTTTTGAAGAATAAAGAAAGTATCTAAATCCGAAGAATGAACGAAACCGAAGAAGGATATTCTTATATTTTTATATTGTATTATTTAAGCTCTTTATCGGTATTTCTACTTTAGTCAGGCAATCATTTGATCTTATTTGGATGCTATTGCACTTTTAAGGTATAATAAATCCTAAAAATTAATAATAAAATAATAGAGATTTAATAATATTTCTGCTAGTGTCTATTTTAATTCTATTTTAATGTCTTTTAGATAACATACGAATAATGTTACTCACCTTACACCAAATTATGGAATTAGAATTTTGTATTGACATTTTTGTTCATAGATTATTTAATATAGCAAAAAGATATAAATTTTATTTTGTAGTTACTGTTTTAAAAAAAAAATGAAAATAAGAATCTGTTAACCTATGACGGTAAGTTCACGACTTTTTTATTTAAATAATCTTTCCTCTGTTCTCTGGTTCTAGCAGAATCAATTGTTCTTTCTTGTAGTTTTTCGTCTTTTTTGTGGGACAACTTTTTCATTCACAAAGCAGTAAGTGGTATGTGTATATATTATCAAACAAAAGCTGTAAAACATCAAAGGTAGACTTAGCGGTAGTCCCAGCAGTATTAGTCAACAATAAGTCATTGCTACTGGATGGATTCTTTTGTACAGTAGCACTCTTTCCGACACCATCGTGAGGTGGCTCTTCTCAATATATCTAGTACTAGATATATGTATATGTACACAGAGCAATACGGCACAAAGAGGTTCCGACCTCTATACTTAGAATATGTCTGTAAAGAGAAAATTATAGTTTATTTTCAAATGGATCGCGTTAGTTTTTTAAAAATATTAGATAACTGCAAAAATTTGATATTCACAGATAGCAACAGCGATTCATTTATAATAATGGGTACTGTGCCACAGTTGTTACTTAATTTTATAAACTCACGAATAGTGTCATAATATTCACTATTTCGAAATCTACTGAACTATATTATATATAGAAAGTGTAATAAAAACTGTTTAAAAATAAACAACTGACTGTTCGAAATAATATTGTCACAGTTTAAAATACACTGTCAATGGGGTGTGGCACATAGCTTCTTCGTACTCGCAAAAGCGCCTTGGTAATTTAGTGCCCAATATATCTTTGTATAATTTAATATAAGTATAAAAATTTATAAAAATAAATAAACAAAACGATTCATAAAAAATTGAGCGCAGTGGGACTAGCAGTAAATAAGATATTGACATTTAATGGAATTTCATGGTAGCGCCGTGCATACTATTACTCCGAATGCAATGAAATTTGTAGGGGACCATCTAGGAACCAGACCGCATAATTTCCGTAGCTACTGCACCGTAGTGGCGTAGCTACCGTTACTCCGATTTCGATTAAGTTCATAGGGGACCATCTAGGAACGCAACTGTATAATTTCTGAAAATTTCATTAAAAATAATCAAATAGTTCAGAAATTATGCCAGTTGGTGCAAGCTGGCGACACATAGACGGACAGACAAACGGAGGGACAGACACCAAACCAAAATTGTTTAGGAAGCTCTAAAACGTAAAATGTGCGTAAAAAAATTTATTTTGGAGGGAAAAAAATTTTTATGTTTCAAAAGTGATCACAATGCTTCCGCTACTTTAGTAGTCTCGGAAGCAAAATAAAAGGTATTTTGTAAAGAAAAATATTTATTATTTATTATTATTATTGGAAACTTAAAAGTCTAATTTCATCAAAAGTGCATGTTTTTTACATATGAAAATCAGTAAACATATGAAGTGGTTGCTCAAGAACTCAAACCCTAAGAAATAGTCGTAAATCATATACAGTAAAATTTCGATTAACCGTCACTCGACTATCTGTCAGGTTCTGTAATTCGTTAATGCCTAAAAGACAAAAATTTTGTCTCTGGTTCTGGTTAATCGAAGTTCTACTGTATTTTGAAGTTAAAATATGTGTATACTGCTTATTTTTTTATTATAAATAATGTGGATTTTATATTATAGTTTCTAACACATATTGTGGAAATTGGTGATACTTTGCTAAAAAACTGATATCTTTTATCATTAAAAATTCGTTATATACCAACTTAAAACTTATAAAAGTTTAAGAATATTCTCATAATTTTTGAATAAACTATGAGCAAAATTACTAATAATATTTACTCACCAGCTTCTTTTCTGAAATATACTATAAATACAAAATATACGACGTTGTAAATAGAGGAAAAAAGCCTCAAAGATACATGTGTCTATGTATGTGTGTGTACTAGACACACTGCAATCCTTTTAGATTATAAGCGTAACGTTCGTCTAACACGTTTTCTGATTTCAAGTATTGTTCTTAACCATCCACTCTTGCTCGGCCGTTTATCGTCTTCTTTTGGTTGCTCCGGCTGTTCCACATACTTTACAATCATTTTCTGGAGTATGTTGTATGTTACGTGTACCTATATGTTCACATATGTATGTAGCCGAGTGTACATGTTTAAAGCCGCTTTTGCCTTGTGTGCAGTTTTCGCTTTTTTGTGTATATTTCATAGCTAAAAGATTAAGGGAGTTAAAGGGTTGTAAAATAAATATTCTTTTGGATGGTTGGCTTTTCTTATACGTACATACGTATATGTATGCACCGTAAATAATATAAATTGTATATAGAAAAGTGGGTACGCTGTTTGCATGTAGGTACATAACATGACATAATTATGTAGTAGGGATTGTAAATTTACCGTTTTTTTTTTCATTTACCGGTAATTCGGTAAATTTTTTTAAACAAAACCGGTTTACCGTTAATTTACGGGTATTTTTTTAAAGTACGAAAATATAAAACTAAATATTACAAAACCTAATTCTTTGTTACGGACAGTACATACAGTATACAAAGAAAGAATATAATATTCTAAAAAAATATTTTCAAAAATATACAATGGACATGTACAGTACAAATAATAAAAGTTCTCAAGCTGGGCTAAAATCCAACCTCACGCACCGTTCGTGCCCGGCGGGCAACTGTTAGCTTCGGCTAGCAGGCTAACGAGGCTAGGGTATTTTTTTCGACAAGGATGATTGTCGTAGGATCGACAGTGTGGCATTCTCGTATTGAGCGACATTTCACCGATAGTCTAGATTGTGCGTAGTTGGAAATTGGGGCTGACGCTGCTCAACTGACTGACGAAAGTGAATGCAGTAGCTGATATGGGCATGTTTACCAGTCTCGTGAATCGCGTCAGACGAGTCGAAAAGTGATATCTGTGATTTTGTTTTAACCAAGCTGTGACGAATCTGTGATCCTTGTTATGCCACCCTGGGTTTTCATGCCTGCGGTGGTATTTTTCAAATATTGTGCTTCCTGTGATATTTCCCTGGCCTTGTTCTTGTCATTTCGATGGGTAGGAATGCGGCTTCCGACGCACTCGTTCTCATCGGCCACACGTACGAGTCGACGTCTGCCCGAACAGCTTGAGCGAGCTCGCCCAGTAAGGAGACGTCGTCGTCCCTCGTACGGATGCGTTCGTGGGCGTTGATATGACGGCTTCCGCCCCGTCGAAGTGATACGAACACAGGTCAGATGTTACTTTGTGATACCCTGTGGCATTGTCCCGTTCTCTGTAGCCTCGACTCGGACGAACATGGCCTAGTCATCGTACCGGTCTCCCGTGTAGGTTGACCCCGACATCTGACAGAACGGCACATGTACCCAGTAATCAGCTATCTGACAGAACAGTACATGTTGCTCAGTAATCAGATGTCACTGTCCCTACACGTGTGAGCTCCTAGGTGTTGACGAAGCCATTTCGGAATTGTCGAGACTATGGGGAGCGGAATCGTGTCACAGAGCAAGAAATATTGTCAAACTTGTGATATTGTTGTTTTTGTTTTTTAATAAGGTTGTTTTTAATGTTTTAACGATGTACCACTGAGGGCGTTTTCCACCCGAGGTGGTACATCACTTGATTTTATTTATCTGTGATATTTTGTTATGCCGCTGTGGGCCTGTTTTTATGGCTCTACAGCCGTATTGTTTTAACTCCTTATTGCTTCACTGGTCGGCCTGCGGCCTCTCAGTGACGCAATAAGTTTTATCTGTGATACTTACCGTGATACTGATCTGTGATATTTATTTGTATATTTTCTAGTCAGGTTCCTCCACCCCGAGGCCCTTAACGCCTCGGGGGGAGTCGCAGCAATGGTCTTCAGGCCTTGGTGACCGGACGCTCTGTCTAGTACTTATCGTACCGTCACCAAGGACTGTCCACTCTTTTTAAGCCCTGGGATGGCAGGGCTCATCGTTGGATTTTATCATGTGTATGTTTGTCCGTTGTCTAATGCATTTATGTGTTCCTGTCTTTATGTGTCGTTTTTATTTTTACTGTTTATGGCGGCGCATGCCCTCCGATGGCGATGCCGCCGGGTGCTGCTGACCGCGCCATCCACCGGCAGCAGTACCCCAATTTTAATCAAAAAAAAAAAAGTTCTTAATTTATATACGTACATAGACAACTTGTTTAATATTTTCCATTTATCAATCACACACACACAAAACATAACTTTGTATTTTCGTCACATAATTGTGATTTCTCTCAGTTTCTGTACTTGCGTTTTAATTAGTTTTAAATCACTAAAACAGCATTTAGACCTGACTGATGGATACAATTCCTTGAATATGTGCTCCTATTGGTAATTTCATTTGTTTGATTTCCAACGACTTTGTCAGTATC
>JAPWDM010000092.1:315000-321814 GCA_035578155.1 Brachynemurus nebulosus | reverse complement strand
AACTAGCATTTTATGTAGATTAATGTTTTTTAACAATAGGTGTTACCAATTTAACCTATTAACTAGTATTTTATGTAGATTAATGTTTTTTAACAATAGGTGTTACCAATTTAACCTATTAACTAGTATTTTATGTAGATTAATGTTTTTTAACAATAGGTGTTACCAATTTAACCTATTAACTAGTATTTTATGTAGATTAATGTTTTTTAACAATAGGTGTTACCAATTTAACCTATTAACTAGTATTTTATGTAGATTAATGTTTTTTAACAATAGGTGTTACCAATTTAACCTATTAACTAGTATTTTATGTAGATTAATGTTTCTTAACAATAAGTGTTACCAATTTAACCTATTAACTAGTATTTTATGTAGATTAATGTTTTTTAACAATAGGTGTTACCAATTTAACCTATTAACTAGTATTTTATGTAGATTAATGTTTTTTAACAATAGGTGTTACCAATTTAACCTATTAGCTAGTATTTTATGTAGATTAATTTTATTTAACGATAAGTGTCACTAATTTAACCTGTTAGCTAATTTTACCTATTATTATATGATAGGTCTTATGTTGGATTTGATTAGTTTGGATTTGTTTATAATTTATTAAATATTGGATATTGAATATTGAATTCCGAAGCAGCGTACACAAACTGATTAATTACTTTAATCAATTACTTATAGATGTAAAAAAAGGAAAATTATTGACAACAACACATGGCGTTCCGTAACTGGTCACCCACGAAAGTACTTACCATGCCCGATGTTGCTTAACTTCGGTGATCGAACGAGAACCGGTGTTTTCAACATGGTATGGTCGTTGTCTGATTATGGATAAGCTATTTGTAAATATATAGACGAAAGTTAACTGTATGTTAAATTTTTTAATGAATTCTAATAAAAATAATCAATACCTATATACGAGAATGTAAAACAATGATACTTTAAAAATATTGTACATATAGAATTAAAATTGATTTCTTTTGACAAGATAAATCATAATTAAAAAAAAAAAAATAAACGTTTTAAGACTTATAAATTAATTGTGATTTTGTATCTACTGATATAGTATGCATTTTGTACACGTAAAATACAAATGGATAAAAAATTAAAAACAACTGGATAAATACCTAAAAATACGTAAACGTAAGTCAAGTCAGTGTACATATTTAAACGTACTGTAATTAAGAATATTGAAATCTTCCTATATGAGAATATATTTTTATGATTTTTTTTCAACTATTTATAAAACTGTTTATAACGTACACTTGTTTTAACAATACTTAAATTTTCTCCAAAACTATAAACTTCAAATATCAAAAATAAACCGTGTTGTGTTTCTTTTGACAGGATAAATCATAATTTAAAAAAAAAAAGTTTTAAAATATATAAATTTTTTGTGATTTTGGTTCTTCTGATATAGTATGAATATTGTACACATAAAATACAAATGTATACGAAATTTGTAAATACGTAAACGTAAGTCAAGTTAGTGTACATATTTTAACGTAATGTAAGTAAATATATTGAAATCTTCGCATATGAGAATGTATTTTTTGATTTTTTATACTTTTCATAAAAGTTGTTTATAACGTACATTATAAATAACAAAATAGAAATTTTCTCCAAAACTATCAATTTTATATATAAAAAACAAATGTATATTCGTTTGTTTTAACAAAATTCATCATGTTTTGAAAAAAAAGTTTTAAAATATATGAATTTTTGTGATTTTGGTTCTTCTTATATAGTATGAATATTGTACACATAAAATACAAATGGATACGAAATTTGTAAATACGTAAACGTAAGTCAAGTCAGTGTACATATTTTAACGTAATGTAAGTAAAAATATTGAAATCTTCGCATATGAGAATGTATTTTTTGATTTTTTATACTTTTCATAAAAGTTGTTTATAACGTACATTATAAATAACAAAATGTTAATTTTCTCCTAAACTATCAATTTTTTGTATAAAAAAGAAATCTACATTCGTTTGTTTTAACAAAATTCATCATGTTTTGAAAAAAAAGTTTTGAAATATATGAATTTTTTGTGATTTTGATTTTTCTGATATAGTATGAATATTGTACACCTAAAATACAAATGGATACGAAATTTGTAAATACGTAAACGTAAGTCAAGTTAGTGTAAATATTTTAACGTAATGTAAGTAAAAATATTGAAATCTTCGTATATGAGAATGTATTTTTTGATTTTCTATACTTTTCATAAAAGTTGTTTATAACGTACATTATAAATAACAAAATGTTATTTTCTCCTAAACTATCAATTTTATGTATAAAAAACAAATCTACATTCGTTTATTTTAACAAAATCCATCATGTTTTGAAAAAAAATTTTGAAATATATGAATTTTTTGTGATTTTGATTCTTGTGATATAGTATGAATATTGTACACCTAAAATAGAAATGGATACGAAATTTGTAAATACGTAAACGTAAGTCAAGTTAGTGTAAATATTTTAACGTAATGTAAGTAAAAATATTGAAATCTTCGTATATGAGAATGTATTTTTTGATTTTTTATACTTTTCATAAAAGTTGTTTATAACGTACATTATAAATAACAAAATGTTAATTTTCTCCTAAACTATCAATTTTATGTATAAAAAACTAATCTACATTCGTTTATTTTAACAAAATTCATCATGTTTTGAAAAAAAATTTTGAAATATATGAATTTTTTGTGATTTTTACTCTTGTGATATAGTATGAATATTGTACACCTAAAATACAAATGGATACGAAATTTGTAAATACGTAAACGTAAATCAAGTTAGTGTACATATTTTAACGTAATGTAAGTAAAAATATTGAAATCTTCGTATATGAGAATGTATTTTTTGATTTTTTATACTTTTCATAAAAGTTGTTTATAACGTACATTATAAATAACAAAATGTTAATTTTCTCCTAAACTATCAATTTTATGTATAAAAAACTAATCTACATTCGTTTATTTTAACAAAATTCATCATGTTTTGAAAAAAAATTTTGAAATATATGAATTTTTTGTGATTTTTACTCTTGTGATATAGTATGAATATTGTACACCTAAAATACAAATGGATACGAAATTTGTAAATACGTAAACGTAAATCAAGTTAGTGTACATATTTTAACGTAATGTAAGTAAAAATATTGAAATCTTCGTATATGAGAATGTATTTTTTGATTTTTTATACTTTTCATAAAAGTTGTTTATAACGTACATTATAAATAACAAAATGTTAATTTTCTCCTAAACTATCAATTTTATGTATAAAAAACTAATCTACATTCGTTTATTTTAACAAAATTCATCATGTTTTGAAAAAAAATTTTGAAATATGGGTAATTCTACGATAAGAGGTAACTTGTGCGGCAATCAGTTTAAAATAGAAATTTCAGTCTATATGTTGTCATTTTTGCAATAAAACACATCACCTAAATGTACTTTATTAAATAACGTCACGATTAAATGCCTGATTAAAGTATATTTTTCTGAAATTCCTTATAAAGTCTGAAAAAGTCTCTACCCTGGCCTGTCCCCCTGTCGGTTTCAGTTTAATTTGCAAACGATACATACCTTCTTTTTATCAGTTATTAAACTAAAGTATGTTAAACACAAATTTCAATAAATATATTCAAGTATTGTTAAGGAAAAATAGAACAATATTTATTTATTCGCAATATTTTTTAAATTTAACTTTTGTCCCACTGTTTTTGGGTATCTACCCTGGCAAATTTCATTCCGCTACTACAAACACAAATATTAAACGGCCATATTCCAAATAGCGCTCAAGGTCATCTATCGACGTGAAGTTAACGATGAAAAACATGTGAGCCGTTAAGAGCGCTGTCATTTGTTAGTTGTTGCGAAGCATTGGTTCAAAGTGGTGGTTTCGTGAGGTCATTGTGTCTCTCCACTGGTAAGTCATAAAAGCTATATTATTAATTTAATTTATTTACATTTACTGGTCTAATTTAATACTGATGCAATAGTTAAAGTGTGATACATAATGTACCGAAACATTTCTTATGTCAATTAAAACAATAAAATTTATCATGAAAACGTCTCTTCCCTGCCATATTTCCCCTGGCAAGATAACTGTCAGGGGAGAGACTTGTTGACCAGGGGAGATAATGTTAGTGCAAACAAACTTAGATATATAATGTCTATGGTCGCATTTTTACAGTTATTCCATTTCTTGAATGACTTAATTATATATAGAGATAATTCGCATTAGTATATATTTCGTCTATTGAATTTTATTAATTTTTTAAATTGTCATTTTAGCTACTTCTGATATTATATTCAAAAGAAAACTTGAAAAATTTTATCACAAAAACATCTAAAAAGGGCGAATTATGATTAAAAAAAATTAATTATAATATTAATGACATACCAATATTATTATTTCTAAAATAATGTGAAATTACTCTTGTACACTTTACGTGGAATTACCGTGAAGCTGGACACGGTAAGGGGGCTCCTGATGGTGTCGGAGCTGTTTGCAAAAGATCAGCAGAGCGATTAGTGGCTAGTGGCAAAGATATAGCATCTCTGAGAGATTTGTCAAATGCTATTCAGGAAAACTGTCCTAGCATCAATGTTTTCGTTATTGATGACGAAAATATCCTTCAGAAAGACGCTTTAATTGCTAGTACTAAAGAACAAATACAGACTTTTCCAGGTACATTGCGTGTCCATCAAGTGTCATGGAACATTGAAGATCCAAAAAAATTGAAAATGAAGTCTTTAAGCTGCTCTTGCAATGAAAATAGTGATCATTTCAAAATTGGTGCCATAATATACTCCTCTAATAAAAAAGCTCGTCTCCGAGTCGAGGATGTTTATGGACCGGATTCGGAGTCCGAGAACGAGAAAGAGAATCCATTTGACAGTGAACAAGTCATTACACCGAAAGGTGACAAGCACCATATAGAAGATGAACAACAACCGTCGACATCCAAAAAAACATTTAAGAACGGTGATTTTATTCTTCTCAAACTATTCTCTAAAAAAACAGAGTACCGTTACGTGGCCATGTGTACGGGTTTAGAAGAAGATGACGAAATACAAGTAATTTTCTGTAAAATATGGGACAAAAGTGGAAAATTATTTAAAGTCGAAGAAAACGATATTTCATTTATCTCAGAAGATCAGATTGTTCAGGCATTACCTATGCCAAATCTTATTTTAAAAGGGCAGAGGATGTTCTACTGTTTCAAAGAGTCGGTGAACGTGTTTGAGAAAGCTTAAGCATTTTTTTTTTTTTGTTAATTAATATGGGCAAGAGAGTGCCTTCAATTTATATTTTTTATTTTATTTTATGATTAAAACATGTTCATTTAGTGAAATGTAGCATAGGTACAGGTAATATGAAAATTATCCTAGTTATCGCAAGTCTGATTATTTGTATTACTTAAAAGACGCTAGTCTATATAATTAGTATAATTAATAAAAGAATATTTTATTATTTGTTGTAGGTAAAATGCCATGTTACTTTCATATATTATTGTGTAATGACACTAAAGACACTTTTGTTTTAAATTTCAGAGAAGGCTGAAATAATATAGTCTGTTAATGTTTAATATGATTGTTAACAATGATAGTCTGATTCTATGTTAAGTACAATGTTTAATTAAAGTTGATTTTACTAATTTTGTTACTTTTATTGCCACAAATTCTCTCCCCTGGCCAAATAAGTATCTACCCTGATCTTAGTGTCTCTACCCTGCCCAATGTATTTACCCTGGTCTTGTCAAAAGTAATAAAATATGCATAAAGTGACTTGCCCTTACGTGAAAAGATACATAAATAGGACAAAAATCGTAATATAAGTGTTTAATGAAAAAACAGCAACTTTCCTCCGTGGCCGTATTCTCTATGGTCTTAAAACCTCTTATCGTAGAACTACCCATATATGAATTTTTTGTGATTTTTACTCTTGTGATATAGTATGAATATTGTACACCTAAAATACAAATGGATAGGAAATTTGTAAATACGTAAACGTAAGTCAAGTTAGTGTAAATATTTTAACGTAATGTAAGTAAAAATATTGAAATCTTCGTATATGAGAATGTATTTTTTGATTTTCTATACTTTTCATAAAAGTTGTTTATAACGTACATTATAAATAACAAAATGTTAATTTTCTCCTAAACTATCAATTTTATGTATAAAAAACAAATCTACATTCGTTTATTTTAACAAAATCCATCATGTTTTGAAAAAAAATTTTGAAATATATGAATTTTTTGTGATTTTGATTCTTCTAATATAGTATGAATATTGTACACCTAAAATACAAATGGATATTAAATTTGTAAATACGTAAACGTAAATCAAGTTAGTGTACATATTTTAACGTAATGTAAGTAAAAATATTGAAATCTTCGTATATGAAAATGTATTTTTTGATTTTTTATACTTTTCATAAAAGTTGTTTATAACGTACATTATAAATAACAAAATGTTAATTTTCTCCTAAACTATCAATTTTATGTATAAAAAACAAATCTACATTCGTTTATTTTAACAAAATCCATCATGTTTTGAAAAAAAATTTTGAAATATATGAATTTTTTGTGATTTTGATTCTTGTGATATAGTATGAATATTGTACACCTAAACTACAAATGGATACGAAATTTGTAAATACGTAAACTTAAGTCAAGTTAGTGTAAATATTTTAACGTAATGTAAGTAAAATTATTAAAATCTTCGTATATGAGAATGTATTTTTTGATTTTTTATACTTTTCATAAAAGTTGTTTATAACGTACATTATAAAT
>JAPWDM010000092.1:307500-310000 GCA_035578155.1 Brachynemurus nebulosus | reverse complement strand
AATATTTAAAATTTAATATAAAAACATGAGATAAAATTTTTTGGTTTTAATTAATTACTAATAGTGTTTTTATTTTTCCAAAAATAAAAATTTTTATATTTATTAAGAAAATATTAAAAAATTATTTTTTATTTTATTTATTTTTATAATTGCGACCTCAGAGTAGGTGAGATTACCCGCTGAATTTAAGCATATTATTAAGCGGAGGAAAAGAAACTAACTAGGATTCCCTTAGTAGCGGCGAGCGAACAGGGAAAAGCCCATCACTGAACCCCATGGCTAAATAAAAATGGTCATTCGGGGAATGTAGTGTTTGGGAGGATCCATAATTTTTTATATAACCTGTTATTTTATGTAATAAGTCCAAGTCCATCTTGAATGGGGCCATATACCCAGAGAGGGTGCCAGGCCCGTAGTGACTATATACTGAATAACAGGTGGATCTCTCCTTAGAGTCGGGTTGCTTGAGAGTGCAGCTCTAAGTGGGTGGTAAACTCCATCTAAGGCTAAATATAACCACGAGACCGATAGCGAACAAGTACCGTGAGGGAAAGTTGAAAAGAACTTTGAAGAGAGAGTTCAAGAGTACGTAAAACCGTTCAGGGGTAAACCTGAAAAACCCGAAAGGTCGAAAGATGAGATTCATTTACTTTTTATCGTATATTAACCAACTTGTATTTGTTAGTGACAAAATTTATTATTATTATATATTATAATTTTTTATGGTATATTTATAATTTATAAAATTATTGCACTACTATATGTTGTGTATAATAACGAGGTATGCACTTCTCATCTTGTAGGACGTCGCGACCCGTTAAATATTGATTTATGAAATATTTTTGTGCATTGTATATTATATTATAAATTTTTATTTATTTGTGTAATATATGCCTATATTATCTAATTAATTGTTTGACGGTATAAATATTCATAATATAAGATTAAGTGTAAAAATTTTTTTTTTTACACGTTCATTACCTAAAACGAGTATATATGGGTTTTATTAGGTTTTTTATATTTCTTAATAAAACATATGATTTTATTTGGTTTTTATACCAATAAATCATACCATATTACTGTCAGTTTTTAGGTATTAATTTGAACAATAATCTTTTTGTCAGCGACGCTATAGCTTTGGGTACTTTCAGGACCCGTCTTGAAACACGGACCAAGGAGTCTAGCATGTGCGCAAGTCATTGGGAATAAAATATTTTTTCATCGAAATATTAATAAATTTTATGAAACCCAAAGGCGAAATGAAAGTAAAATAATTTTTTTAAAAAAGATTTTTATTTTTTTTATTATAAATTTGAGGGAGGATATATTTTTATTATGTATTAAATATCGCACTCCCAGGGCATCTTATATTATTCTTATAATTTTTTTATAATTTTTATTATGAATAAAGGTGCACCTAGAGCGTACACGCTGGGACCCGAAAGATGGTGAACTATGCCTGGTCAGGACGAAGTCAGGGGAAACCCTGATGGAGGTCCGTAGCGATTCTGACGTGCAAATCGATCGTCGGAACTGGGTATAGGGGCGAAAGACTAATCGAACCATCTAGTAGCTGGTTCCCTCCGAAGTTTCCCTCAGGATAGCTGGCGTTCATCATTCAACGAGTCTCATCCGGTAAAGCGAATGATTAGAGGCCTTGGGGCCGAAACGACCTCAACCTATTCTCAAACTTTAAATGGGTGAGATCTCTAGCTTGCTTAAAATCATATATTGATTTTATTTTTAATTTTATATATATGTGAAGCTATGAGAATAATATTTTTAATTAAGATAATATTTATGGATCAGAATGCCAAGTGGGCCACTTTTGGTAAGCAGAACTGGCGCTGTGGGATGAACCAAACATAGAGTTAAAGCGCCAAAATCGACGCTTATGGGATACCATGAAAGGCGTTGGTTGCTTAAGACAGCAGGACGGTGGCCATGGAAGTCGGAATCCGCTAAGGAGTGTGTAACAACTCACCTGCCGAAGCAACTAGCCCTGAAAATGGATGGCGCTGAAGCGTCGTGCTTATACTCTATCGTCAATTGTTATTATAGATATTTATTATTTTTATAAAAATTTTTAAATATCATGAAAACTTGACGAGTAGGAGGGTCGCGATGGTGTGCGCGGAAGGATTGGCCGTGAGGCTGTCTGGAGCCGCCATCGGTGCAGATCTTGGTGGTAGTAGCAAATACTCCAGCGAGGCCCTGGAGGACTGACGTGGAGAAGGGTTTCGTGTGAACAGCCGTTGCACACGAGTCAGTCGATCCTAAGCCCTAGGTGAAAACCGATGTTAATGTTGATGTGTTTTAATAAATTATATAATTATTTTTATAAATAATTATTATTTAAAATAATAAAATTTTATAAAATAAATAAATAAATAATAAATAATTACATCCATTGGGCGAAAGGGAAACCGGTTCCTATTCCGGTACCCGGCAGCGGAACCGTATATAAGTCGGGCCCTCATTCACATTATATATGTGTATA